>ML366911.1:0-37461 GCA_005239505.1 Nicotiana paniculata | reverse complement strand
TGGGCTCTAACGCCCCCCTAAAGCTAGGGCAGGCCTGGCGTTAGGGCCCTAACGCCCCCCTAAGGACAGGGGGTACCAGGCTTTATGGGGCAAACGCCCCGCTAACGCTAGGGGGTGCCAGGCTTTAGGGGCAAACGCCCGGCTATCGCCCCGACGTCTCCTTTTGCGTATTTTCGACGTATTTGCATCCCTTTAGCTCCATTTCCATCTCCAATTCACCTACACATAAAATAAACTCCATTAAGCACATAACAAGTGTATTTTTATCATTAAAGTACCTCAAATGTAAGGTATATCACATGCTAGACTATGCAATTTAGTCTCGCATCACGCCTCTAGGAAACTAAAACCTTATTTTCAGTGTCACCCTATATGTGTTGTAACAACTTACCCATTGCGAAATATTATGCACAAACCCAAACTCTCGAGACGATTGGCCAAGTGGGCCATTGAAATCAGTGGGTACGATATTGAGTATCGACCCCAAACAACCCTCAAATCTCAAATTTTGGTAGATTTCGTGGCCGACTTTATGTCGTCCCTAATACTCAAGGTCGAACGAGACCAGTTTTGTCCCAAATGGGTTTTTTAGACTAGGTTTTTAATGAGGAAACAAGTAAATCATGCTAACTTAGAATTGAAGGCCAGCAACGAACCAATAACAACAATCAAAACAATATTCGAGGCCTTACTTTGATCAATCTCTAATAGTGGGGGCCATTACCCTCTGATATCAACTTTAGCATAGAAAAATATTTCAGGATTGAAGGGTCTCGATCGGTAGGATTCAATGTAAGGATCAAAAGGTCAGCTGAACCGTGCCCACGTATACTACTCGAACCTTGACTAAAATCATGTACACATACATCCTTATTATACACAAGAATAAAGAGAAGTCTCTTCCTTGCAATCATCTTATATTTTAAGATGTCTTAAAATTTCTTCTTTACATTCCTTAAAAGAATTTCCTACATTCGATCCCCTAAAGGTAATAAGCCCAAGGGACACTTATAACCAGAGTTCGAATGATCACTCTCACTCGGGGATTCAGACGGCCCAAGCTACTAGACCTTTGGGGCACAAGACTTATTAGGCAACCCCCGAATTTTAAAAACCACGGCCACCCTTGATCGGGGACTCTTATCTTGGGAAAGCCCGGATAGCTTGGGAAATAAAGTCTAACGGGCGGTTTCCGAACTAAAAGGCTACAGCCATATTAACATGACTCAGATAGGTTCGAGACCCGTAACAAAAAGTAGGCCTTCGAAAAAGAAATTTTTCATAACCGATTCTAAAAGCTTCCCTCAGAAAGCTATAAACCTAAATTATTTTGGGGAAAAGATTTCAGTAACGCCGAATCCCTACAATGCATTAACACAAAGTAACGTTAAAGGCAAGGTTTGATCGAGCGTTTGAACATAAAAAAGGCAAAGGACAAATTCAAAANATATATATATATATATATATATATATATATATATATATATATATATATATATATATATATATATAAATTTCATTACAAGGGCTGAATAGCCCCGATACATATTTTTTTACAAAGGCCAAACGACCTCAACAAAAAGATAGTACAAAAGGAAAAGATATCCTTTATGGCATAATTTTCATCGGGGGCCAAATCACCGCCTACGGGGTCATCTCCACCATCATACTCACCCAACTCTTCAGACCCCTCAAAATCCTCCTCGGGATAAGCCAGTTTCCATGCCTTAGCTTCACATATCTTGGCATTCTTGATTTCAGCCAATATGTTGAAATTCTGAGCATGGACTCTCCCGAGGGCCTCCCTTCGAGATTTCCACCTCGCATGCTTCACCAAGTTTTTAGCTTGTTCCTGAATCGCCTCGACATCAGCCTTGAACTGGGCCACTTTATCATCAGCCTCGGTCTTGGCCACGACTACCTGTGAGTTGGCCTCCTCAAGCTCTTTGGCCAGATTCTCTTGACCAGAAATAGCTGAGTTCAGCTGATATTAAAGCCCTTCGATCGTTTTGGACTGTGCCAAATTTTTCTCCTTTATAGCCCGAAGCTGTACCTCAGCCGAGGCCAACTGTTCCTGGGCAGTCTTCTTTTCTGAAGCTAGGCGTTCCATATTCTTCTTCCATTCTTTGGCCTCGGCTTTGACCGTATCCACCTCCCCTCGAAGCTGCTATATATGGTCAAGTTTCTTTTGAACCTGTGGGTTCAGACCGTTAGCCGTTGAGTTTGACTCATCATCACTGACTTCTAAAACTCTCCTTACCTGCTCGACCAGGTCAGCATGCTCATTGCGAGCCGTATCTAGCTAAGTCTGGGATTTTTCTCTAAGAAGCTTGTAAGCATCCTTCTTCTCAGCAAACTCCCGAATCTCGGCCTCATGGTGCTTGAAATCCTCTCGGTGTCGGATAAAGACCTCATGATGAAGCACCAAGGCCTGTAGGCACAAAGTAAAATGTTACTATTATTCATGATTAAATCAAAGTACATAATGAAAGGACATTCGAAATTACCTGATTCAGCGCCTGTTGAGCTTCGTTAAACAGGCAGGGCGCTTCCACCTCATTCATTTTAGCTTGATACTTTTCGTTCACCAAGCATCGAAGCTAACTGGAAATCCCCACTGGTGCAGAGAGAACCCGGGCATCCTCCGGAATGGACATAAAAATTGCTCGTCTCTGAGTAGGATCAACACTCAGAGCTGGGAACTGTTTCACTAATTTTGGTCTTGAAGAATACTTGCCAGTTCCTGGGGACGATATCTTCTTTGGTACTGGTAAGTCTCCCAACCCGTTTACATCCTCTGAAGTGGTAGAATCCAGGCCATCGAAGAAATTGTAGAAAGAATCTGCTGCTCCTTGGGCCCCTTCGCCGAGGTTACCTTTTGACGTCTGAGCTTCATTTATCATATAATCGGTAAACGAAGGCGACCCAGAGAAATCTATCAGCCCAAGCGCCTCCTTAGGCACATTATCTTCTGACTAAGAAGTACCGGTCACAATCATCTTTTTTGACCTCCCTAGCTCGGGGAAAAACGGTATTGACCCTCCCTGGTTCGGAGGCTTCATCCACTTCTTCTTCTACAACCTCCATAGCTTGAGGCAGTTCAGAACTGCTTCTCACGTGGGCCACCAATTCAGAATCCTCTTCTTCTTCTTTGGACTCATCTCTCAACCGACGGAGTAAGTCTGATGAGAGTTCTCGAGCGCTGGCATTCATAGGTTTGCGCGCCAACTGCTTCATCGGTCTTTTATTTTCATGGCTCGAGGAACTCAGAGCTTTTGTTCTCTTCTTCTCTTTATCCTTTTTCGGAGCAGGGGGATTGGAGAATATGTCATCATCACTAGACAAAGGTCTCATCTCGACATCCTTCCCAAGGCCTACAAATAAAAAGAGATGAGCAATCTCGAAAAGTAACCCAAGTAATGTTAGTTCTAGGAAAGAATTTTACCGTGAGAACGGGCCCCCCACCGGCCCTTCGAATGTTCGCGCCACACGCACTCAGAGTAGAGATTTTGTGACATGACTCCCTCTACCCATTCCTTGATTCGGGGAACAATATCCGATATCCGAGCAGTAGCTGCACCACAAAACTTCGATTAGATGAGAAGAAAGGGAAAAACAATAAACAAAAATCGTAAAGATGAGGTTATATTACGTTTCATGTTCCATTTATTGGGAAATGGAATTTTCTCGGCCGAGATTAGATCTAAGGTCTTCACTCGAGTGAATCGGCCAAACCAGCCTCAGTCTCGGTCCTCGTCTATGCTCGAGACTGGGGCCTTAGTAGCCCGAGGGGAAAGCTTTATCAATCCCCCTCGGTAGATTCAGGGACTATACAGACGGATGAGATGATCGAAACTTGTCGATTTTGCTTATAAATATATGAAGGAGAATCACTATCCTCCAGAATGAGGGATGGATTTTACCGAGGGTCACCTCGTACCTCTTACCAAAGACGATAATGACTGGATCTAGAGGGCCCAACGTGAAGAGAAAAGTGTAAACACCTAGAAAACTCTCCAGGCGGGTAGTGATTGATTCCTCGGGCATAGACACCACCATGTGGTTACCGTCCCAATTACAATCTTCCTTGACTTTGGGGAGGAGATCATCCGTGATAGAGCATATATATCTCGAGAGCGGCTCGCATCGACCCGATACGGAAGGGGTTTTATCAACTTTGAAGTCAGCACCGGTTGGGCATCCCACAAGAACGAACATAGTTAAGGGGGGCTCCAGTGTCTTTTCCTTGACAACAGTGGACGAAACATTTTCTTCTTCAGACGGTCTCGAGGAACAAATTTTGAAGTCTTCACCATTGCTTCTGAATAAGGGTGAAGAGATGGTACTGATGAAAGAGAGGACGTAATTGGCGGATAGTTTATGAAAGTTTTTAGAAAACTAGAAGGGAAGAAGTTTTAAACTTAAGCCGGAAAATCAGAGGATGAAGGTGATGAAATTTTCTTAGAATCACAAGAGAAAAAGTTTGAATGCAAAAGTTCTAATGGATAGAAGGATGAAGTATTTATAGTTTTCAAACGAACCTGTAATGGCCGACCAACAACTGGCACGCATTTAATGCCTTGGAGATTGGAGCGACGAGACGTTTCAGTTACCTTTTGTCGCTTACGTCATGATTTATCTAAGCCAGGTTCGGCAGTTCATATCGTTTCTCGTCGTCTTCTCTCCGAAACATTAGGGGACTATCTGTATACGGTCGAAATCGGTCTCGTCTTTTGCATGATAAGTCGGGATTGAAATGTGATTGGTTGAAGCTCGACCCCGGATTAAATCGAACCAAGGCGCGGAGTTAAAGTATCGAGCTCGTGACTCTGGACCGAACAAGATCGAGGAAAACTTATCTGGTGTCAAATAACGGAAGGTTAGATATCACGGCGAAAATCTCGGCACATATCAAGGAGAGGTAGATTGATTAGCAAATTATGTGATATTTTACCTTTAATAGAATTATATCAAGAGTAGGACTCCCCTACTATATAAAGGGGGTCTGATCAATTGTAACATACATTAAAAATGCATCCCAAAGCAATACACTGTTATTTTCTAGTTCTTATTATCTTCTCATTTTATTCCGACATTGATTGAGACATTTCTTGACTTGAGAGTGAGTAACCTTCAAGGCTAAAGCTGTCCAATTTGTGGGGTCTACATTTATTTTCTTATCATTAATTTCAATATTAATCTGTTCTTTTAATTTGTATTAGGTTATATGACGTATCCTTAAAACTGTATATAAATTAAATTGTTATCCGATTTTAGGGAAAACAAAAGTGATTGGAAACACATTATGAAACGGGCATAATAGACCATTTCAACTTAGTCGGAAGCACATATGATGAGTTTCTGCCGAACTTGACTATTTGAATGGTTAAATAGTAGTTTTATTAGGTAATTGTCAATCTGATGGATGTTACTGTATATCCGAGTGTTAAGATTATAATATCTGTCATTTCAGCGATAAACCATAATATTAAACAATTATACCGCAACATGTGTGTAAATCTGCATAAACCCGCATACCAGAATACTTCAATTTAGCCAAACTCAGTCACACGCGTAGTTCATGGTCTGACACTCCTACAACTAACAACAGATCATGCGATTACAACAAAATTTATCCCAAAATAAAATATAGGTAGCATGATTCACGCAATTTTGGACTTATACAATACAATGATTAATTCTGTTAATATATATATGCATTCAATGGAATATGACAACCTAATTGTAGGGCCCCGTAACTTCTTTTTTAATGATTTAACATTTTAAAAGTGTACCAATGATATTTGGTGATAATATTATTGAGTGTCCAAGTAGACCTACTAACTTGGACCACATTATTTGGTCACGGAAATCTACGAGGGAAGTGATTTGGAGTATGTTAATGAAGTTTAGAAGTGAAAAGGGTTTGGGGAGAACAAGTTGCAAATGTTAAGTGGAATAGGATGTCCTAAATCGTGCACCCCTTGACTTTGGACAAGTATTACTCTCTCAATATAAAAGTATTTTCTAATGGATTTTGATTCTACATTATTGGAAGGCTCTCAAGAGTTCCTATAAGTTTAAGGCCTTAAAGTGCGCCTCGAGATCTCCGTTTACCCTCAAAATCGGATAACAATTGAATTCGTAAGTGATTTTAAGGATACGCAGATTAACTTAAAAAAATATGGTAACTTAAGTTGCAATTGAAAAAAACAATGATAAAGTAGATTCAAACCAAACGAATTGGACAATTTCAGTCTTGGGAGGTCAGTCACCCTCGAGCCGGATGCACTTCTATCGGTGCCAAGATACAGGAGAATAGGAGCTTAAAGAAAAAATAATAATGTATTGCTTTGGAATGCGTGTTACAATGTGCTAAATGAACTATCAGACCCTCTTTATATGGTAGAGTTGTCCTACTTTAGGTATAATTCTATAAAAGGTAAAAAAATCTCTTGATTTGCTGAATGTCAGCTCCTTATTGATACGTGCCGAGACTCCCGCCGTAATAACCGACCGATCACAGATATTTTGGTCTTCTGTTGGCTATGCTAACAATGTTTCTTCGAGATTGCTCGGGGATAGGATCGATTCCTGGATCACGCCCCCAATATTCTCGAAGGTAGGCGTTCTGACCCGGGGTTCTAGCCCGGTGGGACTTGGGGTCGATCTTCAGTCCTTTATTGCCATGTTCCGAGCCTAAACAACCATGTAGTAGGCTAGCTCGATTTCGATCAGAGACAGATAGTTCCCTCATTTTTCGGGGAGTAGATGACGAGAAACGACATGAGCTTCTGATTTTTACTTTGATACCCCGCGATAGAAACGACAAAACAAACGAAACGTCTCGCCAGTCAATTCTTAATGGAATTAAATGCATGTCAGCCGCCGGTCGGCCATTACTGGATGTGAACCGCCACTGAAATACTGTAAATACCTCTTCCTTTGTTCATTTCATCTTTACATTCAAACCTTCTACCCTCGTAACTTCAAAATTTCAATACTTTCTGGCAGTTATACTTCGGTTATTTGAGATCCTTTGCAAGAACCCTTGTTCATTTCCATGTCAAGCCATCAAGTGTATTCATTTAACTTCATCTTTTTCCTCCATTTTAAAAGAAATGGCGAAGACTTCAAAAACCGTTCGCCAAAAAGAAGCTCCTTCTACCTCGCGGGCGGCTACCGAGGAGACCATTCGCGTACTGCTGTTGAGGAACCATTACCGGAACCCCCATTGAAAATGTTTGTCCCTGGAGGATGCTCGTTAACCATTGATTTCAAGGTTGAAAAACCTTCCCCCATACAAGGCCGATGTGAGGAGGTCTCGATATACATATGCTCGATCACTGAAGAAGTCCTCCCTATGGTGAAAAAGGATTGCAATTTGGTTGACAAGCACGTGGTGGTTCCTGGACCCGATAAAGACATCACCACCACGTCGAGGGATACTTAAGTGTTTACACTTATACCTTTACACTAGGCTCATTGGATCCGGTCATCATCGACTTCTACAAAAGATACGAGGTATGCCTTGGTCAAATTCACTCTTCATTCTGGAGGATGAAATTTGAATACTTTATAGCAGTTATAATTTGGTTATTTGAGATCCTTTGCAAGAACCCTTGTTCATTTCCATCTCAATCCATCAAGTGTATTCCTTTAACTTCCTCGTTTCCCTCCATTTTCAAAGAAATGGCGAAGACTTCAAAAACCGTTCCCCAAAAAGAAGCTCCTTCTACCTCGCGGGCGGCTACCGAAGAGACCATTTCACGTATTGCTGTTGAGGAACCAGTATCGGAACCCCCATTGAAAATGTTCATCCCTGGAGGATGCTCGTTAACCACTGATTTCAAGGTTGAACAACCTTCCCCCATACAAGGCCGATGTGAGGAGGTCTCGAGATACATATGCTCGATCACTAGAGAAGTCCTCCCTACGGTAAAAAAGGATTGCAATTGGGTTGACAAACACGTGGTGGTTCCTGGACGTGATGAAGACATCACAACCCACGTCGGGGGATAGTTAAATGTTTACACTTATCCCTTTACACTAGGCTCATTGGATCCGGTCATCATCGACTTCTGCAAAATATACGAGGTATGCCTTGGTCAAATTCACTCTTCATTTGGAGGATCGTGATCCTTCTTCGGTTTTTTGTGAGCAAGATCGATGGATACTCGTTCACCATCGACCACCTCATGTGCCTATGCAGTCCCTGGATATTTTGAGGGGGGGACTGATCAACCTCGCGCGTCGGGCTATTAAAGCCCCAATCTCGAGTATTGATGAAGATCAAGATCGAGGCTGGCTACGCCGTTTTGTCCGAGTGAGGACCTCGGACTTGATCCCAGCTGAGCGCATGCCGTTCCCCGAGAAGTGGAATATATCACGTAAGTAAAATTTTATTTTCAAAATTTTATTTATGCTTTTTTCCTTCCTTCTTATCAGTGTTTTATGGTGGTGCAACTATCGCTCAGGTCCCGAATGCAGTCCCTCGACTCAAGGAGTGGGTCGAGGGCATCGTGTTACAAAGGACATATTCCTAGCAGTCATGGCGTGAACTTTCGAAGGGCCGATGGGAGGCCCATTCTCATGGTGAGATTCCTTTCCCGAGTAAGTAATATTTTGGTTCCTCTTGTGTCATTAAGTTCTCGCTTATATCATTTCCTTTTGCAGGTTTATCCAATTATGTCACACTGAGGCCTATATCCGGTGGCGAGAACTTCTCCTCCGTCCGAGTAGATATTGTTACTTTTTCTCGAACCATAGTACTATTATTTGATTAGATCATCGAATCTTTTATTTCTCTTGAGATTTATGTATTGGTAAAAAATAGACATTACACGTGTAATATCTTGGATAACAAAGAAATATACGTGGAGCAATGGAAGAGCGACAACTGGATAAAAGCTTAGAAAGAGGTACAAAACAAAGAGGTACGGGGTAAAAACCCACGAGATAATTAGAAGCGGAAGCTCCAGTCTAATTGAGGAGTTAAAGAGACACGATCAGAATGAACCAGGGCAGAATAAAGGACAGATTCATAGATCTTCAATCAATGAGATAAACATTACAGAATCTTCACGCAACAGTTAAGATTACCTATTGTAACGTTACATTAATGATATAAATATTCATTAATGCTCAATCATTAAGAAGAGTAGACGTTATATTAATAAATTCCCTATAAAAGGGAGTAATATCTCACTTGTAGAGACACATTCGAACTACTATTGAAATATACTTGCTTTTATGCTATCATATTGCTTTCTTATTTACAAGTCTAAATCCTATTATTAGCTAATTTCTTTGGTTATCAGAAACCCGAGTACTTCTTAAAATAGCTTTGAATAAGAATCCAATTCTTTGGTTAAACAAATTGGTTCCGTTCCCGGAAAACTGATAATCCTTTTTTGTATTCTTAAGTTAACTTTACTGAATCATGTCAAACACCAACGACAACAACCAACAGGCAACTGGAACTCCAATTCCATCGCCTCAGGGAACCCCACGAGGTTCAAGTGACAATTCCCCGGAAAGATCCATAACTCACAACAATGACCAGATTGGAAATGAACAAACAGGAGAGCAAGACACTGTGAAGCAAATAGTTGCTGAGTATGTGAATGAAGCTCTTCAAGATTTTGTGAGGGGGATACCAACTATACCACCTACGCCTCCTTCAAAAAACACTGCAACTATGGAAAATCCACAATCCGGATTAGCTAATTCTGGAAGTAGAGGCACTCCAAACGAATCCCTCGAAGGGAGACCAGGTATGACTAATAATTCAGATTTACAATATTTAATACTAACCTTGCAGAAACAGGTAAAGGAACAAAACGATCCTATCGAACAACTTCCTGGCGTACCACCTGTCATCAAGGGGATTGATATTTATAAATACTCTCAACAACCATGGAAGCTAAGTGCAACACCTTTGCCGATTCCCAATAAATTTAAAATGCCCGATATACCAAAATATGACGGGACAACTGATCCACGTGACCATGTTACTGCATCCAACACGGGAGTAAAAGGCAATGACTTAACTAAGCACAAAATCGAGTCTGTGCTGGTAAATTTTTTTGGAGAAACGCTTACCAAAGGAGCACTAACGTGGTATTCTCTCTTACCCGAAAATTCTATTGATTCTTTTGCTGAGCTTGCAGATTCGTTTAAGCACATTCTGGTGCACAAAAAGTGGAGAAAATAATGGAGGACATATTCAAAGTAAAACAGGGAGATACAAAATTGCTTCGTGAATTCGTAGACAGGTTTCAACGGGAAAGGATGCTATTACCAAGAGTACCCGACAACTGGGAAGCTATGGCGTTTGTGAGTAATCTAAATGAAAAAAGCTCTGAAGCCACGAGGAGACTCAAAGAAAGTCTACGAGAATTCCCAGCTACGACGTGGAATGATGTTTATAACAGGTACAACATCAAATTGCGAATTGAAGATGATAGCATAGCTTAATCAAAAGCAGAAGACAGAACAAACTCTAGGCGCTCAGAATCAGAGAGGAGAACTGGTAAAAATAGGTACGAGCCATATATGGGACCTTCGGGACGAGAAGCTCGTTCCAAATTTGAAAACACACGGCCTGATCACATGCCATCAAATTGAGATTCAAGTTCATCATCATCAAGATCCAGAAAAGATCGAGATGAACGAAATAGAGGCAATAATGCGTATGCAAGAATTGGAGATTATAACTTCAATTCAAGTACTTCAGAGTTAATTACAGTATTAAGAAATATGGGTGATAAAGTTCGATGGCCCAAAGAGATGAGATCAAATCCAAACAGAAGGAATCCAAACTTCTGGTGTGAATTTCACAACGATCACGGGCACAGAACATCAGAATGCAGGTTACTGCAAGGTGAGGTAGAACACTTAAAACAGAGCTATCTAACTGAATTGCTTAGTGAAAAAGGTAAGGAGGCATATATGAAGAACATGCAGGAGCCCCCAAAACCACCGTCTCCGAAGAGAATAGTAAATGTGATAAATGGAGGAGAGAAGGTTAATGACGTAACCTATACCTCAGCGAAAAAGACAACGAAGTTCATAATAACCCAAATGGACTCGTGAAACCTTGGAGGCTGATAGCATAACATTTGACGATGCAAATGCAGATGGGTTATTGATCCCACACAACAACGCACTGGTAATATCTTTACTTATACATGACACTAACATGAGAAGAGTAATTATTGATCCAGGTAGTTCAGTTAACATCATTCTACTAAGAGTGGTGTAGAAGATGCTAATGGGAGACCATGTAATTCCAAAAGCACGTTCCTTATCTGGATTCGATAATTCTACTGTCATAACAAAGGGATAAATTGCATTGAGTACTTATGCAAAAGGCGTCGTCAAAGAAATAAAATTTCAAGTTATTGATACAGACATGGCCTATAATGTAATTATGGGAAGACCATGGATCCATGACATGGATGCAGTACCATCCACCCTACATCATGTAATCAAATTCCCTTCCAGATGGGGAATCCAGCAAATTCAAGGTGATCAACAAACTTCAAGAAACATCAACTCAGTGATGCATTCTAATAAAAAAGAAATAGCGGAGGAATCAAAAGAAGAGGGAGCAACTCGAACAGATACAGAAGAAAATGGTAAAGACACGGTGAATCAAATCATCACGGATGTTCCATCAAGACATACAGACATGGATTCCAGACCTGATGTTATTCAAGAACCAGAAGAGAATGAAAAAATGAAGACAACGACTGAGGAGCCCGAAGCTGTTCCACTGTTTGAGCTTAAGCCTGAGAAAAAAATCTACATAGGAACAAGGCTAAGCCCGACCAGAAGAGATAAGTTAATTGAATATTTAAAAGTTAATGCAAATTGTTTTTCTTGGTCCCATTCAGATATGACAGGTATACTCCCAGAAGTGATGACTCATAAACTAAATGAAGACCCATCTTTCGTACCTGCCAAGCAAAATAAAAGAAAGCAGGGATCGTTCAAGAATCAAGTGATCGATGAAGAGGTACAAACACTCTGAAAAATCGGTTCAATACGTGAGGTAAAATATCCTAATTGGTTAGCTAATACCGTAGTGGCACCTAAAAAGAATGGTAAATGGAGAGTATGCGTAGATTATACGGATTTGAATAAAGCATACCCAAATGACTTATTTCCATTACCGCACATAGATCAAATGATTGATGCCACAACATGTCATGAATTATTAAGATTTCTAGATGCATATTCTGGTTACAATCAGATAAAAATGGACCCCTCATACGAGGAAAAAACCTCTTTTATCACAAACAGGGGTACTTATCGTTACACAGTCATGCCTTTTGGCTTGAAAAATGTTGGAGCCACGTATCAAAGGCTAAAGACCAAGATGTTCCAGGAACACTTGTGGAAAACAATGGAGGTGTACATTGATGACATGTTGGCAAAGTCAACGAAGGCAGAAGATCATTTCCAACATCTCTCAAATACTTTCGAGATCCTCCGTATGTATAACATGAAGTTAAATCCAGAAAAATGCGCCTTTGGCATCGAATCAGGTAAATTTTTGGGTTTTCTCGTATCAAATAGAGGCATTGAAGTAAATCATGCTCAAATTAAAGCTATTGAAGAAATACCTGATGTACTAACGAGCAAAAAATAAGTTCAAAGATTAACAGGTAGGATTGCAACTTTAGGAAGATTCATCTCCAAATCTTCAGAGAAGAGTTTTAAATTCTTCTCAGTAATAAAGAAGCAGAATCAGTTCGAATGGACTGAAGAATGTCAACAAGCTCTTGACGGCTTATCTATCGAATCCCCCACTACTGTCTAAACCAAAGGAAGGGGAAAGGTTATACATTTATCTTGTTGTGGCAGAAATAGCCGTAAGTGCAGTCCTGGTAAGGGAGGACAAAGGTAAGCAATCTCCTATCTACTATGTAAGTAAGTCCTTACTAGATGCTGAAACTAGATATCCTCATCTAGAAAAATTAGCCTTGGCTCTAATCATGGCAGCTAGAAAGTTAAGAACGTACTTTCAGTGTCACCCAATTACTGTTATAACTTCATATCCTTTGAGAAATATTTTTCATAAGCAAGAACTGTCAGGAAGATTGGCTAAATGGGCAATAGAACTAAGTGAATATGGCATAGTCTATCAACCTAGGACTGCAAAAGTCTTAGGTTTTAGCCGATTTTGTAGCAGATTTTAACACTAGCTTAATTCCTGAAGTAGAAAAAGAATTACAAATCTTTACCGGAGCTAATCCAGGAATATGGACTCTATTCATTGACGGCTCTTCTAATATCAAAGGATCCGGGTTGGGAATTGTTTTAATACCAAATTCAGGTGAAAAGATAAGGCAAGCTATTAAATGTTATCCATTACCAACAATGAAGCGGAGTATGAAGCTGTCATTGCAGGACTCGAATTAGCACGAGAGCTCTCAATTGAGCATATCATGATTAAAAGTGACTCACAATTAGTGGTGAACCAGATACAACAGACTTATACTGCTAGAGAGACTCGAATGCAACAGTATCTGGAAAAGACACGAGTCCTGGTAAAGCAATTCCAGTCATGGAAGATTATGCAACTACCTAGAGAGGAAAACATATAAGCGGATGCGTTAGCTAATCTTGCACCAGTTACCGATGTAAAAAATAAAGACAATGCTATTGTGACACACTTATTTCATTCAGCAATTGACCAGGACAAGAATGAGGTAATATTTAATAATCTAACCTGGGGTTGGAGAAATGAAATTGTAATTTTTTTGCAGAATGGTACCGTGCCTGAAGATAAGAAAGAAGCTCAAGCACTTCGCTGAAAAGATGCACGGTACTGCCTAGTTCGTGACACTCTGTATCGCAAAATATTTTGAGGTCCACTAGCAAGGTGCCTTGGGCCAAACCAAACTGAGAACGTGATGAAAGATGTACATGAAGGACATTGTGGAAACCACGCAGGTGCAAGATCCTTAGTCAAAAGCCTAATCAGAGAAGGGTACTATTGTCCTAAGATGGAAGAAGACGCTGAAAATTTCGTAGCTAAATGCGATAAATGTCAACGATATGCTAACAATATGCATTGGCCCACATAATTACTACACCGGGTTGTATCACCTTGGACATTTATGAAGTGGGGAATGGATATAGTAGGACCTCTACCCCCAGCCAGAGGAAAGGTACGATTTTTACTTGTATTAATAGATTATTTCTGAAATGGGTGGAGAAAGATGCTTTTAAACATGTGCGAGAAAAAGAAGTGAAAAGTTTCATATGGTGAAACATCATATGCCGTTTTGGTGTACCAAAAGGAAATTGTATGTGACAATGGCCCACAATTCATAGGCTCTCAAATCACAGAATTCTTCCAAAGCTGGAAAATCAAACGAATCACTTCTTCACCATATCATCCTGTGGCTTACGGGCAAGCCGAGTCAATAAATAAAATCGTTGTTAGCAATCTAAAGAAACGATTGGAAAAAGCTAAGGGAAATTGGCCTGAAGAACTACCGGCAATATTATGGGCTTGTAGAACTACTACAAAGACAGCCACGGGAGAAACCCCATTCGTGCTTGTTTACGTCTCATAAGCTCTAATACCAGTGGAAATTGGTGAACCGGGCTTGAGATTCACAATAACAACAGAAGAAACAAACAATGACGAGTTGAGAACAAATCTGGATTTACTCGAGCAAATGAGAGAAGCTGCTTTAATACGCATGGCAGCTCAAAAGCAAATCATAGAGTGATATTAAAACAGAAAAGATCACCTCAAATATTTTAAAATTGGGGACTTTGTCCTTAAGAAAGTTTTTCAATCAACAAAGAAGGCTGGAGCAGGAAAATTAAATCCAAATTGGGAAGGTCCCTACAAAGTGCGTGGTATTGCTGGAAAAGGAGCTTATGAGCTAGAAACCATGGATGACAGAATTTTACCAACAAGTTGGAATGCTGTTCACTTGAAGAAATATTACTTCTAAAAGAGAAGGAATACCCAAGGTCAGGTATCACTACGTACGATTTTATTTAGTACAATTAAAGTTATACTAACAATTTTAGATAATAGGCAAAAATCTAACCCATAACCAAATGATGATATTAGACCTGAATAGACACGAGGAAGTAACTGAATTCCCGGTCTAGGGTTACAACATTTCTGATGGACATTTCAAAGGGTTAAGAATTCATCATCTAAACTATATACCTTCGAGTCCCGTACGTTTTTCCTTTTCAGGAAAATGACCATAAGGAAGGAGTAGTCAAGTGCTCGAGATTTCATTCTTCACAGCTCAAACACTTGGGGGACTATATAATATGGAAGGCAAAGAAGACTATCAAAAAAGTCAAAGCTCAAGAAAGAAGACTAGCAAAAAGTTAGAGCTCAAGCCTGGAGACCTATTTTACCCAACAAATCAAAAGTTACGAGTGAAATCAAAGAGCTGAAGACTATCATACAAAGCCTGATTCATAAACCTACAAAAAACATGCTCGTAATTGAAAACGAATGTTTAGGTTAAAGGCAAAATTTAGTCACGGGTTGAAATTTGTACCTCTGTATTTATTCAAAATCTATTGTAAAAGAAAACAGTTACGAAAGAGTTATAGACGATACTTGAACACATGTAAGGTATTATGAAAGTTCAAATAATACATAGCTTTCTTGAAATCATTATTCAAAGGAACATATGAATTCCTATCTCTCTTTCATATATTTACACCATTATGAAGTTGAGACGTCTTCTTCATTAAGTGTCGTTCATAAAAGGGCCCTCTTTTATAAATCGTGCTTGTTTAAAAAAGACACGAAGTATTGAAGCATTTTTAATGCAAAGTTAAAAAGGGTGAAACAAAACCCGAACATAAAGCATTTTTATGCAAACACTTAAGAGTAAAACGAAAACTCGAAAAACACAAGTCATGACAAGAAATTAATATTATACGACGGTAGAAACTAAGTATCAAATTAGTCCAAACCGAATTTGTTTATACAAAATTGCCCCTAAGTTGTCATTGGGGACTTACCAACCAAACATTACTCCCAAATGGGACCAGGGGTAACCACCAATTGATTCTTCAAAAGAAAAAAAAGAAGAAGAAAGGGGTTAACAAACACTTTCACTAGACACTGGGAGGATTATCTTCATCAACAGAAGGAGCAGCTTGAGATGGCAAGGTTTGGGTAGCAACTTCATCAGACGCAATCTCATCACCCAGTGGAACTTCAAAATTAGGTGATGAAAAACTTTGACTCTGCCGAGACCTTTCAATTGTCTCCTCAGTTTTGGAACTTTCAGCTTGTAAGTCAAAGTTTTCTTGGCCCACTTCCGTTAATGTATCAAGCCGGGCATTCAAGTAAGCCCAAATCACATCAACAATTGCCTTATCCTTGAGAGCTTCATAGTCCTTCTCCCATCGTTCAACGTCTGCTCTCAGCTCATCCCTTTCAACCACAACAACATCGTAGAAAGCTTGTAAAGGAGAAAGGGATCTCTCCAGAAATTGAACCTTGTTAGGGGATTCACGGAGGTCTTCTTGGTTCTGAGTAAGCGATTGCACGTGTTCTCCAGCATAAGCCTCCTTCTGGTTTAGCAAATCCTTCAAGCTTCTTATTTCTTCAGAAGCACGGGAAAGCTGTTCTACAAATGAGGATTCCAGGATGTTCTTATCCTTGTTCTGTTAATTCGACCAAGCTCTCTCAATGGCTAATTCTGCTGGTATCACTCTAACCTACTGCTCTAAGGTACAATTTTCCTCTTCTACTGCTTTCATATCAAGTTGAAGGCTGTCAAATTGTTCCTTTCAGTTATCAACCTCGGTATGGTGGTCATATATTACTAGCTTCGTATGTACGATCCTTTTCATCAAACCTGTACCAATGAGATTGATCTACACAAAAAAAGGAAAATTAGATACGGTAAAGGCTAGTGTTAAGAAGAAATAACAAGAAGGTTACCTTCAAAGATGAGTGTACACTCTCATTCATCCACGTTAAGGAGCTATGACTTTCCAATTTTGACTTTTCAACCGGGCCAATCAAAGGCTTCAACCACATATCCGCCTGGCCTGATTTCTTTAAGAGGCTACCTCCCGTAGGAACCTCGATCATAATTTGCTTTATCTCCCTATTTCTAGAAGACCCTACTTCAATAATAGAAGGCACGATAGTAGGGGTAGATGAAGGAGCCGCGGGTGGCACAGACGGGGAAGCAGAAACAACAACAGTCACGGTAGACTGAAGTTCCACTAGAGCAGAAGGAGGAAAGATGGCAAGAGGCGTCTCCTCTTAAATTGAGCCAAAACTTTGATGGAATAATTGCTTAACTGACTCAGTGGCTGCAGAAAGAGTTTCCTCCTTAGAGTATGCAGGGGTAGAATAATCAGGCTCAGGGACGGAAGATGGACCAGTAAGGGGATTAGATTCGTCATCAGACATGACTCTTCTTCTTGCTCGTGGCCTACGAACCAACGAGCCTTCCTCATGCTCCTCCTTATCTTCTAAGGTTTGAGTCCTATCCACTTTCCTTTTTGACGAAGAAGAATTTAAGATAATTTCTTGAGCCTTGGACAAAGAGAGCTTCGAAACAGTTATATCAGCAGCGGTGACACAACGAGCGGGAAACCTTAACAAACAAAAACAGTTACGGTACTGAACATCTATCAAGAATAAGGAAATAAGTAAGTAAACAAAAGCTTATGTGCAAAGTTCCACTTCTCACGGAAGGGTAAATTTTCTTCACCTACTAATCCACCTGTAAGGGCAGCAACAAACCTGGCATACCAACCTCTATCTTTATCATCATCAGGATTGATTAAAACTCTCTTACTTCTAGCCACAGGAGTAATTCCTTGTCGGAATAACTTGGGAGAGTAGAGATGAATAAGATGATAAAAGGTAAAAGGAAGAGAAGCTAAGTTAGCCAAATATCTGAGGCATGCTACTTCCCTCCAGACGATAGGACAAATTTGTCCAAAACACACGTTAAAAAAATGACAAAACTCTATAATGAAAGGGTCAATGGAAGGCCTGAAACCCAAAGTAAAAAGGTAGGTATATAGAAAAGAATAGCATGCTTTGTAAGAAGTTATCCTTTGATCTTCATTGGGGACAAGACCGGGAAATCAAATTTCCAATAACAGTATTTGCACACAAGAGAAATCAAACCCTCAGTAATTTGAGTAGGGTAAAGATCAGCGCGATCATGAGACGTCATGGAAGAAAGTTGTTTTCTTATGGCTTCACTATCATTTACAAAAGAAAATTCAGCGGGTACAATCTCATCAACTTTTGGTTCGCGAAGTGGTTCACTGGACTCTCTACTCTTAGAAGAAGATCTAGAAGCTCGATCCCTAGAAGAAGATGGAGTAACAATAACCGTAGAAGTTGGTGGAGGAGTAATGTTACGTTGAGAATAAGAAGACCCTCTGGAAGGTGTTGAGCCCAAACTCCTTAATCTACCGCCCCTCCTACTCCGGATCAGAGCAGAAGAAGGAGATAGTTCATCGACTATTATTACTTTTTTGGGGTCTTGGTTTAAGAATACATATTTGCATGAAAGAAGAACTTGCAAGCAGAAAAAGAAAGTTAGAAGTGTTTCGTAGAAGCAAAGGCAAAAATGGGTATTTATACACGAAGGCAACCGTCTAAAACTGGAAAGATACTGATGTGACAGTCATTATTAAAACTGTCACTTCGTGACTGATACAGTCACAAAAAGACCTAAAGTGCGCTGATGAATTGCAGAACCAATATGGAATCACCACGTGGCACGTGCATTTAATAGAAGTGACAAGCGACGCGTACGTTCAGAGACAAATGCAATAATATGAGTAAAATGGCGGCAAAAGTTTCCCGCCATAAATGAGTATCCACTTACCAAATATTCAATTGATAAATAAATGGTAAGTGGGGGGACTATATGTATTGGTAAAAAATAGACATTACACATGTAATATCTTGGATGACAAAGCAATATACGTGGAGAAATGGAAGAGCGACAACTGGAAAAAAGCTTATAAATAGGTACGAAACAAAGAGGTACGGGTTAAACACCCACGAGATAATTAGAAGAGGAAGCTCCAGTCTAATTGAGGAGTTGAAGAGACACAGTCAGAATGAACCGGGGCAGAATAAAGGACAGATTCATAGATCTTCAATCAATGAGCTAAACGTTACAGAATATTCACGCAACAGTTACAAATACCTATTGTAACGTTACATTAATGATATAAATATTCATTAATGCTCAATCATTAAGAAGAGTAGACGTTATATTGAGAAATTCCCTATAAAAGGGAGTAAGATCTCACTTGTAGAGACACGTTCGAACAACTACCAAAATATACTTACTTTTATGCTATCTTATTGCTTTCTTATTTACGAGTGTAAATCCTATTATTAGCTAATTTCTTTCGTTAATACCGAGTACTTCTTAAAATAGCTTTGACTAAGAATCCAATTCTTTTGTTAAACAATTTCTTCAATGTTGAGTTCTACACACGTCTTTTTTTCGGAGATCTACAACCATTATGTGACATAGGAGTTACATACCGGACGATATCTATCGTGCTACTGGCTTGAGACTTCCTGTTGTATTGGAAGAGAGATGAGATTCCTTTGGGACATACTCCATTCCGAATTCCAATAAGACCGCTGGTTGGGTTGGTCCGACCAAGAAATACATGAGACTTTTGGGCATTTCTTGGGGTTATTCAAAAGGAAGTCGATAAATATTCATCCCCTGCTCTTAGTGCTAGATCTTTATGCCTGGCACTGAAGTTATTTTTCCGAGTCCCCTATCCGAGACAGGGTGATGAGAAGAAAAAGAAAAGGATCCTGAATTCTTCGAACTCGAAAAAGAAGTAACCAAGAAGAAGGCTAGTGCAATAATACAAAGAATGCACAAGCACTCGAGCGCCATCTTCGGGTTCACTCTATCGGTTGAGGGACGAATCCGAAGAAGAAGAAGCCTTCAATCTGATGGCCTGCGTGTCGTCGCAACTCGAAGGGCAAGAGGCCTCCAAAACGGAGAGAGGTGAGACCGAGATGCCTCAAGTTAAGGAGGCCGACGAGGAGGCCGGGTTCGAGGCTTCTCGAGATGAAGGCAATGCCCCTGCTACGCCCCATATTTTCGTACGTGAAAGTACATCCTAAGTAAATTGATGAAAGCTTGGAAAAGAGATGTTACATCCCGCATTTTTGTATGTTAAAGTTTCGTCGTAAGTTAATTGACATAAGTTCGGGAATAAGATTATTTTTAGATTATAATCATTATGCAATTTCAAACAAGTGATAAGTGAATTCGTTAAAGTGAGAGGCTAAGCGAATCGACCCCAAAATAAGTTTCGTCGAAGTTTGACATTTTGGGATAAAATACGGTCTAAGCTATTATGGACTATTGCCATACAAGTTACCACATGACCATGATAGTAAAGTGTATAAAGTGTGTTAAAAGTGAGTAGTATTTGAAGTAATTTGAGATAATTCTTTAGTATGTGGATAATTGGTTAATTAGTGATTTGAGTAGGGAGTTAACAAATTAATTATGAATTTGTGCATAATTGTTTAAGTGGGATTTTGGATAACTATTTAGGGGACAACATTTCACGTGGATCTATGGGAATATGGCAACAAATTGCCGCCAATCCTTATGCTTAAGGAGGTGGTGGCAATATTTAAGGTATATGCACCTTATATTATTTTGGTTAAAAGATTCTATTGAGAAGACTTCTCTTAATTTACAAAGTGATAAAGGGTTATGACCTTGTGAAGCTAGATCAAATGGATGAATATTATTGATACAGAATTACAGATGAGGTTACAACAAAAATCCATACGAAATTACATTATATAATAGCAACGGGATTTTGCGATTCTAAGGGAGTACGATGCAATTTTTTTCAATAATATCATATGAAGTTTTCCCTACTCCGATCTTGTCGTCATGTGTTTTGTCATAATTAACGTGTGTTGGAAGGAATTGTCAAGAGAATCGGCTCAGGTATGTTAAGGATATCCTTTCTTTCTTTTGGTATGATCTATACGACACAAATGAAACGAGCAAATGCACAACTTCCATAAATGACTCTATTCATAGAAATGCTAGAGATGCTTATTTTCTTGATTCCCCATGTGTCCTATTATTCTATCATCTGTTCATGGTTCTCAAAAAATACATAAGTTGAAAAAGTTTACTCCATGATATTATTCAAAGGCATAATGGTCTTATGACATTCCAGGAGATTTTATTGACGTGCTTCTCATGAATTGTATTCATTTATACATATACATTGACTGCGCGCATATATGTATAGGGTATATGGTAAAAGGTTACGATGTTATATACGCACCACCAGTTGATCAGCTGGTATACGTTGATGATTTGCCCACAGTGGCCGAGATGATATGATGGGATGCCCTCAGAGGCTTGATGATGTTATGAACACATATACCCATGCATGGTATGCCATTTATACGCATATTCATGACATTATAATATTAAATGATTCACAGAGCTATTCAAATATACATGTTGAGTCTCTTACTCCATGTTTCCTGGGGACGCTGTGTTTCATGCCCGCAGGTCCCGATAGATAGGTTGAGAATCCTCCAAGTAGGCTATCAGCTCAGCGGAAGATGTTGGTGTGCTCCATTTGCTCCGGAGTTGCTTATTTGGTTAGTATGATTTAGACATGTATTGATTGGTACGTCAGGGCCCTGTCTCGGCCTTATGACGTTTATGTACTCTTAGAGGCTTGTAGACATATGTCATGTATATGAAAGATTGTATGGCCTTGACGGCCTATATTTAGTGTACAAGTGATAATTTTGGTTTTATAGGCCAGTATGTCATATGTATAAGTTTATTCCCTCATGCTTTACTTCATTTCATTTACCAATGATAAAATGATACAAAAGATACGTTACGTTGGTACTCGGTTGAGTAAGGTACCGGGTTCCTGTCGCAGCCTATCAGTTTGGGTCGTGACAGCCCCGAAGGAAGTTCACGGTGTGATATCATTGAGTCACCTTAGTTCACTGAGTCCATGTATACCGAGGCTCAGACGGTGAAGAACGTCCCAACGAGGAGGCCCATAGGGTGGACGATACCTTCCACGACTTTTTTGATGCCATGGATTCATTCGCCACGGAGGACATCACCTGATTAGGTGACATAGAGGATCCAAAGAAGAGTCCATCTTCGGGGACAAGTGGTCCTTCCTCAAGCTCAAAATTGAAAAACTGGTTTCCAGCTACGAGTGTGGATCCTGACCGGAAGCGATAGATCATCATATCCATTCTGGAGGATGCCCGGATCCTTCTGCCCTCGTAGGAGTGGCCAACTGCCTTAGGTATTTGGTGAACAAGGAAGACCAATCCAAGATTAACGAGGTAGACGTGCCCTGCCTATTAAATGAATCATAATAGGCGCTAAACTGGGTAACTTCAGATATCTCTTATTGACTTTAATTTGTACTTATACTTATTCTATAGATAATCCTAACATTTTTAATTGCGTCTATATGCCTCGGTGCTCCATCATGAGACTTTTCTCTAATATTGGGTCGAGATGAACCAGTTTGAGGCCGGGGTCTGAGGGCTCACTGAGAATAGAGATACTTACAAACTTCTCAACGGGCAGCGTCAAGGGGAGGCTTAGAGTCTCTAAACTGAGATGGAGGTGGTTTGGAAGGAGCATGTCGACCTGTTCGAGCAGGAAAAAATATTTGAGGTTAGTGACGATGGGTTAGACTCGGTGACTAATGGTTGGAATCTGTAGGTCCAATAGAAAATCGATCGAATCGACCAACTTCGAGATGAGATGGATGTTGTTAAGGCCGAGACCGATGAATGGTGAGGCATAATGGACCGCCTAGCCTTAGAAAAGGAGACTGCACGGCCGCAGCTGACTTCGGTTGAGGCTCAACTTCAAGCGGCAAAGGAAAAGGGCGAGGTGCAGGCCAAAAAGTTTGAGGAACTCTAGTCTCAGCTAAGTTCGGCCTTCCCTAATCGAGAAACTCTTGCCAAGGAGCTTCAAATGGCCAAGTCGGTGGTTGTGGTGGCTAAAGACGATGCCGATGATATGGTGGCCCATTATAAGGAAGATTTCAAGGCGGCCCAGGATCGAATGAAGGATATCGTCGAGCACGTGAAGCGGCAATCTCGAAGGAAGGCCCTCGTGGAAATTCATGCTCGGGGTTTCAACTTATCAGCTGAAATTGAGAGTGCTAAGGGGATCGAAGCCGAGGCCAAAATGTTTTCTTACCCCGAGGATGAAGAAGACTCCGAGGGTTCGAGCGGATTCGAGAGTGGAGGTGACTCCGAAGACCCCGACGACGACGCGGGTTCTGATGAAGACCAGGCCATTTAAGTGCCTTGTACATTTTCCTTTGTTTTTGTATTTTTGTACTCTTTGTACTTTTATATTTTTTTGTCAAGGCCGTTTGGAATTTTTAAAGATTATATGTATATATAATACAAGGCTTCTTTTTCCCTTCGACAATTTTTGAGTTTTGTTTTCCTTACTTTATTCTTTATGTTTGCAAAGACCGAAATGCCTTAGCATGCAGTAGTTAGGTCATATTCGAAAGTTTGAATATGCCTTTCCTTCAACACTATTTTGTTTAAGGCATCATGGGGGTTCAATATGACCAAAATGTTTCCCCAAAGTACTTATAATTTTTTAGATTTTAGTTTGCCGAGGGTAGCCTTTAGAACCGGTTAAGAAATTTTGAAGGCCTCATTTTTTGTTACGAGTCTCGGATGTCTCCGAGCCGTTTTAATATGGCTGCAGTCGTTTTAGTTCGGGTGTTGCCCAGTGGGCTTGTCACCTCGGGTTATCCGGGCTTGCCTAAGATAATAGTCCCCGAATGAGGATGGCCTTAGCCTTTAAGGTTCGGGCGCTGCCTAATAGGTCTTGTGCCACGGACTCTGATAGCCCGGGCCGTCCCAGTTTGTCTTTGGATGGCAGTCCCCAAGTGGGAATGATAATTTGAACCCGTATAAAGAAGGCCCTGGGGCTCGATACCTTTAGGGGATCAGATTTAAGAAATTTCTTTTAAGAAAAAAGGAAAAATTTTTAAGGGGCAAGATATTTATCTTCAAGGTAGAGACTTCTTTTTATTCCTATGCGTAATAGTTACACATGTAAACAAGCTTTGTGCTAGGGATCGAGAAGTCTATGTGGGTAACGCTCATTTGACCTTTTGGCCCTTACAGTAAGTCCTATAGATCGGCTGAGACCATTCAATCACAACGTTTATTTCCTTGCTAAAGTCGTTATCCAAGGGTGATGCCCCTCAATATTCGGGGCCAATCGTAGAGAGGCCTCGAATACTATTTTCGTGATATCCGATACCGGTTCGTAACCGACCTTCAATTCTAAGTTAGCATGATTTACTATTGCCTTGTTAAAACCTTACCAAAAAACCCATCTGGGACAAAACCGGTTCAAGGGAAAAAGAGTGCAACACATGATTTCAGGCCTAAAATTGTGTCTTTTTTTGACGGCCGCCTGCAAGTGTTAGTTCAAAATACAAATAAGAAATAGTAATGAATGGGGTTGTATCTTAGCAGTAATATCACTTCAATTGAGTTATGTTCCAGTTGTTCGGTAGTTTCTCACCGTTCATTGTTCCGAGTTTGTACAATCCCTTACTGGTGATCTCGAGAATTTGATAAAGACCTTGCCAGTTTGATCCCAACTTCCCTTCGTTCGGGTTACGGTTACTTAGTGTGACCTTCCTTAACACCAAGTCCCTGACATTGAAATTTCAAAGGTTGGCTCTTCGATTGTAATGCCTCTCAATCCACTACTTTTTGGCGGCCAACCAAACAACTGCGGCGTTGTGCCTTTCATCTAATAGCTCCAGGTTTGTATTCATGACCTCATCGTTTGATTCCTTGGTTACATATTGAAACCTGAGACTTGGTTCTCCAAGTTTGACCAAGTACTAGAGCTTTGGCGCCATAAACCAGCAAGAACGGGGTGGCCCCAATACTAGATTTCGAGGTCGTATGGTATGCCCATAGGACTTTGGGCAGGATTTCCTTCCATTTTCGTTTGGCATCAGTTAACCTCTTTTGAGGTTTTGGAGTATGGTTTTGTTGGTCGATTCTGATCGTCCGTTCCAACTAGGGTGGTAGTGTTTTGATAGGATCGTTTTCATCTTATGGTCTTTGAGAAACTTGCTTACTTTGCTACCGATGAATTGTTTCCCCATGTTGCACACGATCTCGCATGGAATTCCGAACCGACATATGATATGATCCCAAATGAAACTGATGACTTATTTCTCCCTGACCTTCTCATATGCTTGGGTTTCCACCCACTTAAAAAAATAGTCAGTCATAAATAAAAATTGAGCTTTACCGGGTGCCCATTGAAGGGGGGCAACGATATCCATTCCCCACTTCATCCAGGTACCTTTGCATCCATTCTTCTCTGACCTTGTACGTCCCATTAACTTGGTTCACCGTGAGTAGGGAGTAGCACTTATCTTCGATCACCTAAACCCCCAAGATTTTGTCTAGTTCGAGACCTGCAATCATGGCCTCATGTTCGGCCTCGTTGTTAGTCAATTTCACAGTCCTAATAGATTGTCTAGCTACATTGCCTGTTGGTGGCTTCGATACGATGCCAAGTCCGGATCCTTTTGCATTCGAGACACCCGTCAGTAAATAGGGTTCAGACTCCCAAAGTCATCCCTGAGTTCACCAAAAAATCTCTTTCGACCTCTGGTATTAGGCTCACATAAAGTCGGCCACGAAGTCTGCCAAAATTTGAGATTTAATGGAAGTCCGGGGTCGATATTCAATATCATACCTACTGATGTCCATGGCCCATTTGGCCAATCATCCCGAGAGCTCGGGTTTATGCATTATATTTCGCAACGGGTAAGTAGTCATAACACGTATAGAATGTCATTGAAAATATGGTTTCAGCTTCCTAGAGGCGCTTAGCAAAGAGATCGCCAATTTTTCTAGGTGAGGGTACCTAGTTTTGGCCTCACCTAGTGTCCTGCTAACATAGTAAATTGGAAATTGTGTACCTTGATCTTCCCGGTCCAGGACTCCACTTACCGCTATCTTTGATACTGCTAAGTACAAGTATAGTTGTTCGTCTGTCTTCGGCGTGTGAAGCAGTGATGGCCTCGATAGATACCGCTTAAGTTCCTCCAAGGCCTGTTGGCATTCCGAGGTCTATGAGAAGTTATTCTTCTTCCTCAATAGTGAGAAGAATCGGTGGCTATTAATGGAGACCTCGAGATGAATTTCCCCAGGGTGGCTATGCGTCCGGTTAATCTTTGTACGACTTTCATGTTGTCCACAACCGTGATATCTTCGATGACTTTGATCTTGTCGGGGTTGATCTCGGTTCCCCGGTTGGATACCATGAATCTGAGTAATTTAACTGATCCAACTCGAACACACACTTCTCCAGGTTCACTTCATATTGTATTTCTTCAATATGCTTAAGGTTTCTTGCAAATGTTTTAAATGGTCCTCTGCTCGCAGGACTTAACCAATATACCGTCAATATTAACCTCCATTGATTTTCCTATTTGTTCCTCGAACATCCGGTTTACTAGGCGTTGGTAAGTGGCACCGGCATTTTTTAATCCGAATCGCATCATGTTATAGAAGTATGTGCCGTACTTAGTGATGAACGAGGTTTTTTCCTGATCATCCGAGTTCATCCGTATTTGGTTGTACCCAGAGTAGGCATCAAGAGAACTGAGGATATCGTGGCCGGTCATGGCATCGATCATGCGATCGATGTTGGGTAGAGGGAATGAGTCCTTGGGACATGCCTTATTCAAATCCTTATTGTCTACACACATTCTCAACTTATTCCCTTTTTTAGGGACTACCACTACATTCGCTAACCAATCCGGGTATTTAACCTCCCGACTGGACCCTATTTTAAGGATTTTAGATACCTTATCTTTGATGAAAGCATTTTTGACCTCGGACATGGGTCTCCTCTTACGCTTGACCGGGTAAAACATCGGATCCAGACTTAGCTTGTGAGTGGTTATTTCTGGCGGGATCATGTTATATCAAGGTGTGACCAAGCGAAACAATCTTCATTATCTATAAGAAATTGAATGAGTTTTTTTCTGAGCTCGGGGCTTAACCTCGTGCCCAGGTATACCTTTTGATCAGGAAAATGTTTGATTAGTTTACTAGTTCCAGTTCCCCGACCGTTGATTTTGTAGCGCCGGAATGTCGGGGGCTATGAAAGAGCTGGGGACTCTATAGTCGTCGTCCTCTTCAACCCCTCGTTCCTCCGATTTTGTCAAGGATGGTATCGGTGATTGCTATTTGGTCCCGTATTTGACCATTCGATTCGGAATCTCCGATGTTGAGAGTGTGGATGCCAGGATCACCTCATCGACCGTTAAAATGTCCTTGACGGCCGTTTTTCCCCATAAAATATTTTGACTCCTCTGGGTGTTGGGAATTTCAGCACCTGGTGCAGTATCGAGGGTATTGCTCCCATGTTATGAATCCATGGCTTACCAAACAAAGCGTTGTATCTAATATCCCCTTCGATTACATAAAACTTGGATTCCTGTACGGTTCCAACGACATTCACTGGTAATGTTATCTCCCATTTAGTGGTCTCACACGCCACCTGTTCAGGACTCGGACCATAGGTACGACCTGATCTTTTAGGACGAGTTATTCCACAACCCTCGATCTGATGATATTGGCTGAGCTACCTGGATCAATTAACACACACTTAATTTGGGATTTATTTACGAGTACCGATATTACCACTGCATCATTTTGGGGTGTGCGATCCCTTCAGCGTCTTCGTCGTTGAAAGACAAGGTTCCTTCCGGTAGGTAATCGCAAGTCCATTTTTCCCTTATGATGGATACCTTGGTACGCTTCAGCATCAGCCCCTAGGGAATGTCGACCCCACCGATGATCATGTGAATGACGTGTTGAGATTCCTCTTGCTCGGTTTGCTTATTAGAATCCTTTTCCTGAAGTGGTTCCTGGCCCGATCACTCACGAACTCTCGGAGATATCCGTTTTTAAATAGCCGGGCCACCTCTTCTATTAATTGTCCGTAGTCTTCTATTATGCGTCCATAAATGCCATGATATTTTCACATTAAGTTGGGATCCCTTTGGGTTGGATCACACTGTAAGGGTCTAGGCCGTTTGATATCTTTGATGCGTCCGATGGCAGATACGATACGACATCGACGTTAAAGTTGTACTCCCATAATCTTGGTGCTTTGTTAGGCCCAACGGGACCGTCGAAGTAGTTTTTGCTCATGTGTACCCGGTTGATTTGACCTCGATCACTTCTCCTTTCATTTCTCATAGAGTTTTACCCGGACCTACCACTTCTTTGCTCTCAATTGTACGGCTGATACTGATCTCTGTTTGATCTCGAATTACAATCGGTGTCTGTCTTGACTCTGTTGATGGTTTTGACGGGATACACGGACCCCAAGTTGATCATTTTTTACCTTGATTTTTGATTGATACCGGTTATGGACATTGGCCCAAGCGATAGCCGGATGTTCTACCAAGTTTTGTTTTAACTGCTGTAAAACCATCAAGCTCCGAATGTTGAGTCCTTGGGAGAAAGCCTGAACGGCCCAATCATCAACGACCAGTGGCAAGTCCATCCGCTCCATTTGAAACCGGGACACAAACTCTCTTAGCATCGTATTGTGCTTCTGATTTACTTTGACAAGGTCTGACTTCTTTGTCTTGACCTTAATAGACCCGGAGTGTGCTTTTACGAAGAAATCTACAAGTATAGAAAATGAGTCATTAGAATTAGGAGGTAAGTTGTGATACCATATTATAGCTCCCTTTGATAGGGTCTCCCCGAACTTTTTCAACAAGACACACTCGATCTTATCATCCTCCAAGTTGTTCCCTTTGATGGCACATGCGTAGGAGGTTACATGCTCATTTGGGTCGGTCAATCTGTTATACTTAGCAATCTCGGGTATGCAGAATTTTTTCGGGATCGACTTTTGAGTCACGCTAGGATTTCACGAATTTCTTGGAATCCAAGCCTTTCAATATCGATGGTACCCTCGGGATTTGGTCGACACTGGAATTGTAGGTTTCCACCTTTTTGTCATTAGCTTCGATTTTCTTCTCCCCTGACTCTACCCGTTTGTCAGTTCCTTGAGCATCTTTATGATGTCGGGGTTAGTCCCCAATTCATTTTCATTCGACCTCTCTGTGATGGGTTCATCATTGCGGGCAACTTCCCAGGATAGATCAGGTTAAATTCTGCTTGGTGCACGACTTTGGTTATGTAACTAGGCTATCGCCGCTTGTTTAGCCTGCAACATTTCGAAGATCACCTGTAAATTGATCCCATATCCTCCAATATTTTGTGTATTTTGGGCTGCCGATCAGGCTCCACCACCGACGCTATTCTAGGGGTCGTTAGGCATATTTGTGGTGATAGCTCATGCAAGTTAGCGTCAATCAGGTCCGTGGTTGGGATTCTGATGGGATCAACGGGAGGTACATCGTCACTGGGCACTATGTTGTTATTTTCATCGTGATGGCCGGACTCATTGTCAACATGTAGGGGTGCTAATTGAGAGTTTGAAATTCTGAGCTTTAACCTGAAATTAGAGACACTTCAAAGAACAAGTGTAAATTAGTGTGTGTTATGGAAATTTTTATCAAAAACCACTATCATCCTTAGCCCCACGGTGGGCTCCAACTGTTTACCCTAAATACAATTGAATTTGTAAGTGCGTTTAAGGATATGCAGATTAACTTGGCACAAAGTCATAAATTAAGTTGCAATTGAAATAAACAATGATAGAGTAGATTCAAACCTCACGAATTGGAAAATTTCAGTCTTGGGAGGTCGGTCACCCTTGAGCCGGAGACACTTCGATCGGTGCCAAGATACAGGAGAATAAGAGCTTAAAAGAGAAAATAATAATGTATTGCTTTGGAATGCATGTTACAATGTGCTAAATGAAATATCAGACCCCTTTTATATAGTAAAGGAGTCCTACTTTAGGTACAATTCTATAAAAGGTAAAAAGTCTGTTGATTTGCTGATTGTCGGCTCCTTATTGGCACGTGCCGAGATTCCCGCCGTAATGTCCAACCGGTCACGAATACTTCGGTCTTCCGTTGGCTATGCTAACAATGTTTCTTCGAGCTCGTTCGGGGCTAGGATCAATTCCGGGATCACGCCCCCGTCGGGACTTGGGGTTGATCTTAAGTCCTTTATTGCAATGTTCCGAGCCTAAACTACCATATAGTAGGCGAGCTCGATTTTGATCTTATACAATCTCAATTTTTTGTTTTGCATACACACGGATGTCCATATACGAGGGTGTCAGTTTGTAAACATTGTTTCATATTTATATGATGGTTTATAAGTGAATTCGAGTCTGAATTTCATAACTGGACAATAACTGCTAAAACTAGACAGACTTTCTAGCTCAAACAATGCAAAAATCACACTAAAAAACTCAACACCAATTTGCCAGATTCTCTTCTTTGAGCACCGAAAGGTTTACAATTCCCAAGAAAATCAAACTCCAGACTCACAACTAATACCAGGGAAATGTATCAACTGGATCAATGATATCCAAGATCCAAAAACCAATCCCAATTCAATTTTAAGATTTCAAGATCAATTTTCGAAAAACAATTCCCAAAAGAATTTGATCAGTTCCACAATGGCAACAAACGCGACTCGAACCAAAAAGAATCGTAGCAGAACTTCAACTAAGATATTAATGAGATTTCCAATTAACACTCCCAAAATCGATCAAAATTCCTAACCGAATTAATATATCATAACTTTATACAATAGTTCGAACTAATAACAACCTCGAGTTGACTAAAGAATTCAGCTCAATCACTAATCAAAGAACATAGGTGAAATTGTAACGACCCGACCAGCTGTGGTGAGTAACTGTAAGGTCCCATAAAATTTTTACCTAAAAACCCAGAATTTCGTGGTGCCAAGTTAGATTTATGCGTTATGATAGTATAAATTCTTCGCGGCGAGCTTACTCGCTGCGGTTCAGACTTTGTGATTGAATAGTATGCTACTGAGTTAAAGGAAAATCTTTTGTAGAAGAGTGCATTTCTGCGGCCCATTATGCGGCCGCACAATCACTCTGCGGACCGCATTTTGGCCACAGAGTGAGGCAATCAATTTGGCCAATTTTGAGGTAAGTTTCGCGGACAATTATGCAACCGCATAACCATTTCGCGGACCGCATACTGGTCGCATAATCGTCCTTGGGATTTTGCAAAGAGAGGTTATGCGGTGCATTATGCAACCGTGGAACAGGTTTGCATACCGTATATTGGTTGCAGACTGGGATAGAAAATTCAAGCCCCTGAGGATCACTTTTGCGAACCACATAGCCATTATGCCAATCCGTTTCGGGGCTCCAATATTTAAATTTTAAACCCGATCCCATGTCGTTAAAAAATATGTTATGGTTCATTTTGAGCATATTTCTGATGCTTTAGAGTGAGAGAAAGAGTCCTAGAGTGAGAAAGTGATCTCCATCTAATTATTCCTCAATTCTTGCATAAAACCTTGAAGATTGTCAAGTGAAGTTCACTAAGTCTTCTCCTTAAAGGTAAGAATCTATGCCTCGGCTCATAATTTCGAACTTTCTACTAAAATGGGTAAGGATGATGTCTCAATTGAGATGGCCTAGCCGATCGGGCCGTGATCGGATTCCATGCGCGCGCATGGTGGTAAATGTGCTGGGATTGATGATTGAAAATGAGGATATGGTTGATGTCTCAATTGAGATGACCTAGCCGATTAGGTCGAGATCGGACTCTATGTAAATACATGGTGGTATTGTGGATTGTGGCACATGGCACCAAAGATTACCAACTTAATAAGATGCAATTTGATTAAGAACGTATGTGACCCTTACTTGAAGTTCTAGTATTGCTTGAATCTCTTATTGATCTCATGACCGCCTTTCCCTTTTGTCATTATTGTTCATTTTATTGAGATGGTATATAGCCGTGCATACTAGTCCTATTCGACATTATTAACGTCCCTTTTGTCGAGGGTGCTACATCTTTGAATGGATGTATGTGGGTCCATAGCAGACAGTGTTGATCACAACTAGTGGTGCATCCTCTTCTCAGCTGTCTTGGTGAGCCCCATTTCATTTCGGGGTCGTACATCTTTTGTTCCTTATGTATTGTACTTGAGGTATAGCTAGGGCCTTGTTGCCGGCACTTTTGAAGTACTCTTTTGTATCTATTTAAAGGCTCCGTAGACACGATGTGGGTTGTATATGGGTATTAGAAAGGTCAACGGATTATGTGGATTTTGAACTCTTATTCCACTAAATTGTAAAGTGTATGTATTTTTGGGAACTTAACTATGGTGTAACAAAAATAAAGTAAAATGAACTTGTAATGTTTACATATATGATCTTTCCACTATTTAACTAATGCTAACGTGTCTCCTTTTGATCATAAATGAGTCGGGTAGGAAATGTCTAACAGGCTTGCTTGACCGAGTTCACTCGATTGAGCGCCGGTCGTGCTCCCCGAGGTTGGGGTGTGACAAACTTGGTATCGGAACCTACGATTTAAAAGTGTCCTAGGATGTCTCGAAGCCATGTCTACTAGAGTCCTTCTTATCAGTGTGTTGTTGACCACATCTATAAGTTGGAGGCTATTTGGACATTTAGGAACAATACCCTTCTTTGATATTCTGGATCGTGCGATGAAACTAATTGTGCAACTGTTTTCCCCTAACTCCTGCATTACCTTACTTTTTAGTATATGACCCCTAAGAAGGAAGTGAGAATTGGCCAAGAAGACAATGCCACCCCAAGAGTGGCTGCTGATTCTCTACTTGATAATGCGGGTGAGGATAATCCCCCGACTATTGCACTGCCTGATTCTTCTACTCCAGAACAGAATGCACCAGTCCCTACATCTGCGGAGGGTGCTACAATCCCTCCTGCCGATATTCCTATTCCACCTCCAGACCCAGCTCCCAGATCTGGTATTTCTGATGGGGATCTTAGGGGAGCTATCCAGATTCTAACTCAGTTAGTGGCTTCTCAGTCCCAAAGGACAAATGTTGCACCCACCTCTTTTAGCCTGCAATAGGATTCTACTGGTTGCAGGGTGAACATGTTTCTTCATTTAGACCCTCCAGTGTTCACAGGTACTGATCCCGGGGCGGACCCCCAGGATTTCATTGATGAGATGAATAAGACTCTTCGAGTTATGTGTGCTACTAAGACAGAGGGAGTGGAGTTGACCGCTTATCTCCTGAAAGGGGTGGCATATTCGTGTTTTGAGATGTGGGAGGATTCTCGTGAGGAAGGGAGCCTCCAGCGAGGTGGAGGGAGTTTGCAGATGCTTTCATTGACCATTTCCTGCATGCCGAGTCTAAGGAATCCCGTGTTGTGGAGTTTGAGACCCTAAATAGGGTGGTAAGAGTGTGTGGGAGTATCACATGGAGTTCGCACGCCTGTCCAAGTATGCTATTCATGTGATGCCGACTATGGAGGCTAGAGTACGTCGATTTGTGCAAGGCCTTAGCCCTTTGGTTATTAATGAGGCTGCCATAGCTGCTTTAAATTCTGACATGAACTCTGGAAAGATGGTGGATTTTTCCCAAGCTACAGAGGCTCAGAAGTTAAAGAACGAATGGAACGAGAGGGTAGCAGTAGGGCTCGATCGGCGAGGGGTTCCACCATCAAGGCCGATCAGGAGGGAGATTCCAGCAGCAACAGAGGCCCCATGCCTCAAGTGTGGGAAGATGCATTTGGGCGTCTGTTACGCGGACTTTCCAGTATGTTATGGGTGCGGGATGAGAGGGCATATTCAGAGGGAGTGTCGTTCATCGCGCCGGAGTGCGGGTAAGGGTACAACACAGTCATCCAGTTCTGCAACTGCTACATCTTCAGCACCCCCTCTAGCTCGAGGCTCTCCAGCACCAGCAGGGCGTGGTGTAGCTAGGGGTGGTGCTCAGAGTTCAGGAGGACCCAGCCGATTCTATCCTATGAGTGGTCATCAGAGTGTAAAGGCTTCTACAGATGTTGTCACAGGTATATTAACTATCCAATCTCATGATGTGTATGCCCTCATTGATCCCGATTCCACCTTGTCCTATGTTAACCCTTATGTTGCTATGGAATGTGGAATAGAACCATAACATCTTCATGAGCCGTTCTCTGTATCTATTCCGGTTGGTGAGTCTATTACGGTCACATAGGCCTATAGAGATTGTGTTGTCATGCTACATGGTCGAGATACCATGGCAAATCTCATTGAATTGGGGATGGTTGATTTTGATGTAATAATGGGGATGGATTGGCTTTATTCATGTTTTGCCAAGATCGATTGCTGAACTAGAACTATGAGGCTTAAATTCCCTAATGAGCCAGTTGCCGAGTGGAAGGGGAATAATATGGTACCAAAAGGTAGGTTTATTTCTATTGATCCAAGTCAGTGCATGGTTTTGAAGATTGACAAATACCTACCCAGTTGAACCAGGTCAATCAGGGCAAACATCTCGAACTAACCAATTGGCACAAGAACCGTACATGCACAGGAGATAAACGTGATCTGTGAATTATCCATGAACTAAGAAGTTGTCTCCTAATGCGAAAATGTTGCAAATTGATAAGGGGTTAGAATTCGAGTTCAGGAAGGGCAACAATAAAGGAATGAAGTTGAGATAAACACAAATTCTTCCACCAAGGAAGAGTTGCATTAGAACTAAACAAGAACATCTTAACTTCTGGAGCTATATAAGGTCGAAGTATTCCTACTAAAGATTTGTTCGCACACAGAAAGAATTGAGCAAGAACTGAAGGCAAAATTACCAGAGAAATTTGCAAGCAGAATCTTTGTGCGATACAAAAGCTACGGACTAGCTAGAAGAACCAGTTCCATCAGTTTGTCATTCGAGTCTAGTTGGTTGTAGTAGGGGATTTAATATTGTATCTTTCAGCTTTATTAGAAGCAATTGTAATAGGTACACGTTGTTCAAGTTAGAGTTAACTTGAAGCTTGTTGCAATTAGCTAGAGGCTAGGTTTCTACAAAGGGATTAGAGTTAGTCCTTAGGTTTACAAAAGAGTTTATTTTGTAAATTCTATTTGTCTTAGAGTTGTAGTGAAGAGTTCGGGAAAATCCTACTGAGGAGTAGGTCGTGGTTTTTCACCTTTTGAGCCAGGTGTTTTCCACGTAAAAATATCTGTGTTTTACTTTACTGCATTTATTGGCCGCACTAGTAGAAGTTGGAACACCAATAAGAACTAGGTTCTTCTATTGAGACAGCACTCAAAAATTGGACACTACACAAATCACTCCCCTCTTGTGTGGTACTGACGTATAAAACATAAATTGGTATCAGAGCAGGTTATCCTTGATAAGGTTAACACCTTGGAAAAGATCAAAATGAGTACACCACCTGGAAACTGGGAGGGTCAATCAACTGCAAGGCCACCACTCTTCAATGGCCAATGTTACTCTTGGTGGAAGAACATGATGAAGGACCACCTGATTGGAGAAGACTATGAAATCTGGGGCATAGTCACTGATGGTCCTCTAGCTACCATGATGAAGACTACTGAAGGTATAGATGTACCAAAGACTAGAGCTGACTGCACTACTGAGGATCTGAAGAAATGGGAAAAGAATGCAAAGGCCAAGAAGTGGCTAGTGTGTGGACTAGGTCCAGACGAGTATAGCAGAATCCAAAGCTGCACCACTGCCAAAGAAATCTGGGATACCTTGCAAGTAGCCCATGAAGGAACACCTCAGGTAAAAAGATCAAGAGGTACTCTTCTATACTCACAGTATGAAAACTTCACTATGAAAGAAGGAGAGACAATCCAAGAGATGTACACAAGGTTCACAACTTTGACAAATGAACTTAAGTCTCTTGGTAGAGTCATTCTTGAAGAGGACAGGGTAGAGAAGATCCTGACAAGGGTCTTACCAATCTCCTGGGAAAGCAAAATCACTGCTATCCAGGAATCCAAAAATATGGCAACCCTCAGATTGGATAAACTAATTGGAAACCTTACTACCTATGAGGTTAGAAGGCAGACAATGAAGATGGATGGTCCAGAGAAGGAGAGGAGTTNGATTACCAAAGAATTCAGAAACTTTCTAATAAGGAAGAAAGGCATCTCTAGAGGAGGAAATTACAACAAAGCAAAATCTCCAGAAAGGGAAACCAACGAGGGATGCTACAAGTGTGGAAAGACTGACCATCTTATCAAGAACTATCCTCAGTCGGAAATGGAATGGAAAAAGAAGAGACATGAAAGAAGGAACAGAAAGAAGGAACAGAAAGAAGGAACATGTCCAACCCAAGAAAACCACAACAAAAGTTATGGTTGCTTCTTGGGGGTAAAGTTCAAATGAAGAATCAGAAGATGGTGAGAATGAAGATCAGGCGCTCATGGCAATTGGAGAATATGATGAGTAATCACATGAAGAACCAGAGGTAAGTATCTCCCATCTTAAAAATAAAATAAAGTTCCTATCTAAGGAAGAACTCTCAGAGTTGCTACTTGATTTCATGGATGATTCCGAAGAAACAACCAAAGAGAAGGAACAACTCTCTACAGAATGTGAAATGCTAAGAGCAAAATGCATGAACCTGGAAATCAGACTTAGTGAATCTGAAAAGAAAAACACTATCTTGTTGAACCAAGTTCATCCACTTGAAACTAAGATTCTAGAACTAAAATCTGAAAACTTAAAGCTAAAGCTAGGATCCAGTAAAAAGGTTGTCGATCATTCTCATATCATGTTAGAAGAAAACATGGGAAAATAAAAAATAAGATGTATGCCAAGGATGAACATATAAGAACTCTTAAAGAAGAACTTGGCAAATTCAAACATGAATTAGATCGAACTTGTAAATGGAATAAATCCTATGATGCCATGATATGGCTTCAAGAGAATCATAGTAGCAACCGGAGAGGGATTGGATTTGGAAGTCAATTACCCAAGTGGGATCCCAAAAGCAAGTATCTCACTCTCCTGAGAATAAAATGTTCACCCATTGTGATAAGACTGGCCACTACAAAATTGAGTGTGTTGCAAAAGAGCAGGCCAGTCGAAGAAATGAGAGTTTTGTTAACAAGAAAAATTGGCTACCAAATTGGGCTAGAAAAAGCTTGATTCATCCATTCTCTCATAGGAAAGGACCCAAACTGGTTTGGGTTCTTAAAACTAACCCCTGATTCTTTTTGTAGGTTCAAGTGAGAGGAGGCTGCCAAATTTGGTATTTGGATAGTGGCTGCTCAAAGCATATGACAGGGAACATGGAACAGTTCCTTTCACTTGAAAGTCTCAAAGGAGGAAATGTATCCTTTGGAAACGGAAATAAAGGTGAAATTATTGGTGTTGGTAAGGTAGGTAAGGATGACACATGATCCATTGAACATGTGTATCTGATAGATGGCTTG
>ML366909.1:0-38949 GCA_005239505.1 Nicotiana paniculata | reverse complement strand
CCCCCAAATCCCTAAACACATGTCCCCTTTCTTCATCCTCCTCCTCTCACCAAAAGCTCTCCTTCTTCCTCTTACTCGATTAACAAGCTCTCACCTCCATGAGGAAATATCACCAATGTAAGACCCCTCCATGAGGCAATATCACCAATGTAAGCCCTCCATGAGGCAATATCGGCAGTGTAAGCCCTCCACGAGGCAATGTCAACAACATAAGCCCTCCATGAGGCAATATCAACAGTATAAGCCCTCCATGAGGAAATATCAACAATCTAAAACCTCAATGAGGCAACACCAAAAAGTTCGTTATTTTCACAAAGAACGGCTCCAAAGCCAAAAAACTTCGATGTCTCGGGGACTGTCATCGACAGTCACCCCATCGAGTCATCAAAAACTCAAAGCCATAAGACCTCAGGGCCGGAAACTTTGAGCTCATAAGCCCTCCATGAGGCACCAATGTAAGCCCTCCACGAGGCAGCATCAAAATTGTAACTCCTCAAGCAAGGCATGAATTGTAAGACCTCCACGAGGCAATATTAAATCTGTAAGACCTCAAGCAAGGCATATACAAATTTGTAAGACCTTAAAAGGGCATAATCCCGATACCAAAGTCAAGGCTATATATTCGAACTTGTAAGACTCCTAAAAAGGCATACCCTCGATATATACGCTGAGGCTATCTCAATCGGGGATTACAAGGCTATGGCCAAATACAATGACCACCGTTATAAGGCTCTGACCAAACTAACGCGACTCAGAGACGTCTGACTGTCGCCATTAAATCAGAGGCCTCCAATTACTTAGAAAGCACTTCGAAAAGAACCAGTTAAAGGTCGTACCGACCCAATGTGTAAGAGCCTACGTCGCCAGCCACATTAAAGGTCGTACCGACCCAATACGTAAGAGCCCAAGTCGCCAACCACATTAAAGGTCATACCGACCCAATTCGTAAGAGCCTAAGCGCTAGCTTAAAGAGCCTCAGGGACAATTTAAAGAACCTAACGGTCGATTAGTTTGAGTTGAAACCCGACTCGAAGACTGAGCCCTAAACGGTTAACTAAAAAAGTGTCTAAGGGCCAATGCGTAAGAGCCCAAGTTGCCAACCACATTAAAGGTCGTACCGACCCAATGCGTAAGAGCCTAAGCACCAGCCTAAAAAGCTTCAGGGCCAATTTATAACCCCAAGGGTTTCATTTCGAAGTCCAATTCATCGGGCTAATTATCGGCAAGCATCTGATTTAAAACAAAAATAAAGACAAGCTAATCAGAAATACCAACGAATCTTTTTTATATATGTTTATTACAAGTATACATTTACAATGCCCCCACAGGAGTTTTTACAAAGGACAAGAAAGAAAAACCTAGTCTACTCTAGGGACCAGCTCCCTCGGCGGCCTTCAACTATCGGCATCGACACCAGAAGAAAGAAAAAACTTGGCGTCGATCTCATCGGCCTTGGCCTACTTTATCTCTTCCGAGAGATCAAATCCCCTAGCATGAATATCTTCGAGGGTCTCCCTCCGAGACCTACATCGGGCATACTCATTGCCCGTCCTCTCTCTGTCAAAGGATCCTCTTAGCTCAGCCCGAGCATCAACAACATCGTTTAAATAAACGGCCACTTTCTTATCGGCCTTTGCTCGAACTTCTTCAGCTTCAGCCCGGGCGTCCACAACCTTGGCCTTCATCTTCAAAAGACCAGTATCGAGCTTGGAAATCCTGCTCGTCTGACTCGAGCTACTTTCTCAAGCATTGAGAAGTTGTACCTCGAGGGCAGAAGCCTTGGCCAAAGCATTTCTCTGGGCCGCAACATGAACATCTATCTACGCCTTCAACGCATTGCATTTGGAATTGACTTGTCCGACTTCGCCCAAAAGTCATTCCAACGCTTTCGTCTTTCTCTGCAACTGAAATATCAAGCATTAGCTCTTGAAGATCTGAAAAAGAGACATGTACCCCCCTCAAAATAAGGATTACTTGTTTCTCGAGATTCCCTTCGTAATCTCGGCTTCGATTCATCTCCGATCGAAGGTATATCAACTCTTTTTTCTTCTTATTGCAAAGAAGCCTGAGATATTTCTCCTTGCCCAAAGCTTCCCGCAACTTGGCCTCACAACGGAGCATCTTGAACTTGAGCTTGTCAAAAACCTATGAAAGAGAAGCCTCAGTTCAAAAGATGAAAATACATAGTTGAAAAGACAACAAAAACAACCAAAACTCACCACAGAGAAGAGCCGTTGAGCATCCTTAAAAGTTGAGCGTGCGTCTATTGGCCTGGTCCCATCGACCCCAGTTGAACCGCTCTCGATGGGAATATGATCGCTCGAGACCCCACTTGATTTAGGTGGCCCTAGCCCCGAGCGTCCCTCGAAGGTACTTCGAGGGGGAGATCAGACGGTGGTGAAAGACTCTTGCTCCTTCCCTCTTGTGGAACCTCTCCCTCGAGGCTAGAGGTCTCAGGCCCAGCAGGATCGGAAACCTCGGGAGGGCCCTGGTTCGATCCATAGATGAAGAACCATCCTCCCAAGGAGAGGTGATGTCCATAGAATAACTGACGTATATAAGGTCCTCTTTAGCGACATCGTCTCCTTTGTGTCTCCGGGCAGGCCCCGCCTCATTGAGAATGTCCTCATCCATCGAGGACATTTTCTGCTTATTATCCTCCCTCGGTTTCGAAGCTGACGGTCCTTCCCCCTCCTCAAAGGGTCACGATATCACCTCAGAGAATCCTCCAACGCCTGTAGCGACGGAGTTAATACACATAAAGAAAAGCATTTCTCGAAAAGCAATCACATGGCACATATCGTGGTGCTTTGCTTCCCATCTTCCCTTTGACAGATCCCGCCACTTTCGTTCGTCATAGGACGAAGAAGTAGCTAGCCTCCAATTCCAGTCAGCAAGATCGGGGATCTCTTCCGGCATCCACGGGACCACTGGGGAAGAGAAAAATAAACATCCTTATATAGCATCGAGAGCAAAAGGCACTAAGGTGTGGCATAATACTTACATTTGAAGTTCCATTTTTCGGGGAATTGTAGGAACTCTGCAGGAATGATGTTGACGGTCCTCACTCGGACAAACCAACTCATCCATCCTTGATTCTGGTCCTCATCATCACTGCTAATAAAAGTCTTGGTGGATCAACGCCGTAACGCAATCAGGCCTCGACAATGTTGAGGCTGATATAATCTGATAAGGTGGCTAAGGGTAAACTCGAGCTCAGCCTTTTCAGTAAAGTACCTTACATCAACACTATCTGCCAGAAGGATGGATGAATTTGGGCCATAGTGACTCGATACCTTTTGCAAAATTTGAGCACAGGGCGGTCGAGGGGGCCCAATGTAAATGGGTACGTATACACATTCAGGAATCCCTCCACGTAGGCCAGAATATTCTCTTCTCGGGAAGGTATCTACAACATCACATTTTCTCCCCATCCGCAATATCTCCTCACGACCTTGATGTGGTTTTCCTCTATCGATCGAATAAACCTCGACGCATGCTCTCGATGGCCCGGAGCATCGAAGGGTTTCTCTAGTGCAAAGTCTTACTTCAAAGCAAAACTGCTCGAGGTTAACTTGCCATACGCTTGCCGGGCAAGAAGCAGAGTAAGGTTTCCCTATTCTTGGTGAAAGGATTCGGGCGCGGCATCCATAACTATTTGAATAAAGATAAAGAGGAAGAAAGCTCAAACAGTTTTGCAAGCTAAGAAAAGGAAGAGAGCGTTAAAGAGAAAACTAGTTTCGCAAAGTTGCAAGACCTAAACTGAAGAAGAAGCGAGTATATATATATAGATCAAGCGGTGAATATTCATCTACTTTGAAGACCAATTAATTCTGACAAAGTTATTATAAATTTTGGGGAAGTGTACCCGCGGGGCCACCTCGGTCACTTCACGGTCATGTCATATGAATGAAACAGTCATACAACGTTCGAGGGATCAAAACCCCCATACCGACCTAGCCTCGAGAAGGTGTCCGATCTCGAGGGTTTCTATTACTACAAGTACGGGTTCTAAAGAGCTAAAGTCAAAGCATGAAGGTCGACTTTTGCATAAGCATTGCAGGGCAAAGTTTGGAAGATATGAAATGAAGAGATCTTTTTTACTCCAAAAAAAGGTATTTGCAAAGGTATTTTTACAAATCTCCCCCGAGGATCCCATGTAAAAAAAAGGGAAAAAGAAAAATAGTAGGTAAATCTACTCTTCGCCTTCACTGCTGCCCGAGCCGCTTTCATAGCCCTCATCCGACATAGTTGAAATTGCCGATTCTTCCTCCAAGTCCTTGGCCTCTTCAATCTCGGCAGAGAGATCGACACCTTTAGCGCTCACTTCCTCGAAGGCTTGCCTCCTGGATTGCAAGCGAGCATGAGCAACTGCCCAAGCCAGTTTTATCTCGGGCTTCTCGGATATCTCCCTGGTCCGATCATTCGCGGCGGCAGCATCCCTTTTCCAAGAAGAGATGAATTCATCGGCCTCAGACTTGGCCGCAGATAATGCAGTATCCTCCTCCTGAGCACCTCGAAGAAGGTCTTGAATTGAGGATAGCTTCTCCCGAAGCATATCCCTCTCCGAAGCCACGACATCATTCAGCCGCGCCAGCTCAAGGATTTCGGTGTCCTTGGCCACAACATCCTCTCGGAGTTTCCCCACTAGGGCATCCTTCTGCCTAATCTGAAAGATGCAGAAGACAAGATAATTAGCACCAAGTATAGCAATAAAAGATAAAATTATGGGTACTCGAGTACCTCCTCGATGAAGTAGGCGCTCTCTTGGAGCGCTCTCTCCAGGCCTGCCCGAAGGTTGATCAACTCCTTCTCTTTTTGGGCGCATAGAGACTCCAGCTCAATTGACTCCAATATAAGCTTCTCAAGCTCCTCTCCGTGATGAGTCAACTCATCTTGCATCTTAGATAAGGCTTGGTCATACAACTTCTTGACCTACAGCGTAAAGGAAGAAAGTTAGAAAATCAAGAGTAAGAAATCGAAGCATAGAATATTATAACAAAGAAGGTTACCTACTTTTGAAACCTCTCGGCCTCCTCGAGAGCAACAAGGGCATTGATATCGATCTCCTCCTCAACACCTTCAAAATAATCTCTGAATGCATCATCCCCTCCATGAGGGGTCCCCAAACCGGGGGCATTCCTGTCATGGGCATATCGTATCTCCCCTAGAGAAAATGACGGGCCCGATTGAAATCCACATGCAACATCAGCCTCCATCGAGGCTTCCTCTCGCCCCCAAAAAATTTCAGAAACAGCCCTCTCGAACTCACCGGCGCGGACTGTTCCATGTCCGATGAGCGGCTTGGGAACTGTACCCGAACCCTCCTCGAGGGTCTCCTCAGCACAAGGCGGGTCCGCATCGGCTGCCTCCGATGCAGCAGACGTCCGCCCAGCAATTCTCGAAGCATAAATGCTTCATTTTTCCCTTTGTGCCAAAGGGCAGGTATCATCATTTTCTTCCTCGGCTCGCAGGCTCTCAGTGGCCATCAAGGATAGGACTGTAGCATCGGTCTTGGGCTTTCCAGCCTTTGATTTTTTGGATTTTGGAGACTCCGTCGGTGCCTCATTCTTCCTTTTCTTGTCCTTAGCAGTTTTCGGAGCCTCTTCCTCACCAGGAGGGGGAAGTCTCATCGACACGCCTTCCCCAAGGCCTGCACAGGCGTGATGTATCAAACTCACCACCATAGAGAATACTTACAAAGAGGGAACAACAACAATGAGAGCATACCGTGGTTCTTAGCCTGCCAACGTGTCTTAGCCAAATCGCGCCAGACGCGTTTGTTGTATGGAAAAGCGGAATCCAAAATTTTGACCCACCCCGGAAGGTCCTAGCCGTGCCGGGAAACCAAATGGTGGCTACACAATTAGAAGAAAATCAATCAGAAGAAAAAGAGGTGGTAAAACATAATATAGGGATACTTACGTTTCATATTCCATTTCTCCGGGAACGACATTCTATCAGCAGGGATGATGTCCGAGGTTCTGACTCTAAAAAATCGTCTCATCCATCTGTTTAACCAAAGAACTAGATCCTTTGACCAAAGATATTTTAGGATGAACACGGGTTTCTGATAATCTATAAATAATAGTAAATAAAAAGGAGTAAGTAAATAGACAATAATATGATGCACAAAAAAGTAAAATGTATTTTATTCGTAGTTCAGATGCTTTACAAGTTATATTTTCTTCCCTTATATAGGGAATTTCTTAATATAACGTCTACCTCTTACAATGATCGCTCATTAATGACTAATTATTACATTAATGGGACGTTACAAAGAATAACCGTAATTGTTGCGTGAAGGTTGTGTAACGTGTGAGTCATTAATTGAGGATCTCTGAATCTGCCCATATGTCCGGATTCATTATGACCGTGTCTCTTCTTTGTCTCAATCATGTGAGTTTCTCATAGCTGATTTCCTCGTAGGTTTATTGAGTCATGTCTCTTTGCTACCTCTTTATTGAATCATGTCTAGCTGACATATTTTCCTTGATCCACGTAGCCGACTGGGTCATCGGGAATTATCATACGTGTGAAAATCTTTTTTACCAATACAGATAGTCCCCCCACTTACCATTTATTTATCGATTAATATTTGGTAAGTGGATACGCATTTATGGCGGGAATAGTTTGCCGCCGCTTCATGTCGAAACATTGTATCCTTTTCTGAATAGAGGTGTCGCTTGTCACTTCTATTTAATGCTCAAGCCACGTGTTCCCACTAGATTGGTTCTGCAGTTACTCGGCGCCTTTTAGGACTTTTTGCAGCTGCATCAGTCATGAAGTGACACCTTCAATCATGACTTTCTCATCATTGTTTTTCTCATGTTTGACGGTTGTCTTCAAGTATAAATACCTCTTTTCTTTTATTTACTTTCACGAAACACTTTCTAACTTGTCTCTTTTATTTGTAAAGAATTTCTTATTGTCTTCGTAAACATGTCTTCTTCAAACCAATCTAAAAGAGTGACGGACATCGAGAATTTGACACCTTCTTCCGCTCCGAATCGGAGTCGGAGGGGTGGTAAACTGAGGAGTTTAGACTCTACTCCTTCGAGAGGCTCTTATTCTTCCCAGATTATTTCCCCTCCTTCTACTAGGTCTTTAGTCTCTCCAAGAGCTAGGGCTTCCAGGTCTTTGTCCAGGGGAAGAGAACATCACGAACCCCTACATGAACCACGAGTTGATGAAATCATTCCTGCTGAGTTTACCTTCACTAAGGATAGTCAGGTCCTTGTAGATCAGTCGCTATCCCTTAATAGTTTTGATAGGTATCCCACTCTTATTACTGAAGGTTTGATTCCCCTTGTTCATAGGGAATGTTCTTCGGAGTCTGATTTTCCCATTGTTATTCTGAATAACATCTTACAAGACAGGGCATTCTTTTTTTTACACCTACCATTTTACTCTAGGGTTTAGACCTCCTATTCATCCAGTCATCATCGAATTTTGTTGCTTCTTCAACATTTTCTTAGGACAAGTTGGTCCTCTTGTGTGGCGGTTTGTCGTGTGTCTTAGATGTTTAGATTCTTTAGCCTCGGTTCCTTTTACCTTCAATCACCTCATTCATCTTTATTCTCCTACCTTATTTCGTCAAGGGGTTTTCAATCTGGCTGCTAGGATTAAAAGAGTGTTAGTAACCCCTGATGACGATAAGTATAGAGGTTGGTACCTTCAGTACGTTGTTGTGCCCACTGCTGGTTTAGTGGGCGAGGAAAATCTTCCTTTCCCTGAGAAGTGGAATCATGCTCGTGAGTACATTTTAGCTCACATTTGTTATTTTTCTTCTCTTTTCTTAAAGTGTTTTATTAACACAGTAGCTATTTTCTTCTTCTTTCAGCAATCATGGGTACTGTTGAGAATGTCTCCGGTATCCGTGATTGGGTAAAAAGTTGTTGTTGGTTGCTCCATTGGAGGAAAGATCTTGGAAGTACTTCTCCGGGAAGTACGGTTGGAAAGTGAAGACTCACGGTAAGTGAAACTTTTTTTTCGCTTCTTTTCCTTACTTGAGCTTCTTTTTCTTCGTTTGTTTAACCTTTTTTCTTTTGACAAGGTTTTCTGCTCGGGGGGTGTCTGCTGCATCCATTGCGAAGATGTCTTTGGCTCAGGCCCAGGAGATTATTACTGGTTCCTCTTCTTCCAAGAGGAAAGTTGGTGGGTCTAGGACCTTAGAAGAAGAAGAAGAAGAAGAAGAATAAGAGGAGGAGGAGAAGGGCATTTTGGTGCACAGGTCACATAGAAGAAGGGTGGTCTCAGACGATGAGTCTACACCCGTGGCAGTGTCTTCCGTACCTGATGTCAGACCTTCTACCCCCGGGGATTCTTCTTATTCTCTTGCAAATGATTCTGTGGATCATCTATTCCGCGAAGGTTTTGGCCCTGCTGCTAATGAGGTGCCTCTGGCTGTTTTTGCTCCCTCTTTTAGAGAAATCTCTTCGTCCGTTCCGACTATTTCCTCTGCTCCTTTGGCCATTTCTTCTCCCGCTGCTGCCTTGCCCGTGGCTTTCTCAGCTCCTCAAGTTTCCGTGCCTGAGACTTCTTCAGTTCCACAAATTTCATTATCCAGTAATAGAATCAACTAAGATCTGAGACTTGATTGCAGTCCTAGGCTGATACATTATTTCATGATCACTTAATTCTATGGANTTCTAGATGCCATGATTAGAGCTAAGGATAACTTTTCTAGATGTGGATATCTAGTTTCAACATCTAGTAATGTCTTGCTTACATAATAAATAGGAGATTGTTTACCTTTATCCTCCCTTACCAATACTGCACTTACAGCAATTTCCGAGACGGCAAGGTAGACGTACAGCCTCTCCCCCTCCTTTGGATTTGACAGCAACGGAGGTTTTGATAGATAAGCCTTTAGGTATATTAGAGCCTGTTAACATTCTTTAGTCCATTTGAACCGATTTTGCTTTTTGAGAACTGCAAATTTATAACTTTTTTTGGAAGATTTGGAAATAAATCTTCCTAAGGTTGCAATTCTTCCCGTTAGTCTTTGAACTTTTTTTTGTTTATAAGTACATCAGGTATTTCTTCTATAGCTTTAATTTGAGCAGGATTTACCTCTATTCCCATGTTTGATACGAGGAAACCCAAGAATTTACCTGATTCTACGCCAAAAACGCTTTTTTCTGGATTCAACTTCATATTATACCTGCGTAAAATGTCAAAGGTAGCAGAGAGGTGCTGGAAATGGTCTTCCACCCGTGTTGATTTTACCAGCATGTCATCAATGTAAACTCCCATCGTTTTTCCCAGATGTTCCTGGAACATCCAGGTCGCTAGCCTTTGATAGGTGGCTCCAGCATTTTTTAAGCCAAAAGGCATGACTTTATAAAAATAAGTCCCCCTATTTATAATAAATGAGGTTTTTTCCTCGTCTGACGGATCCATTTTAATCTGATTATAACCAGAATACGCATCTAGAAAGCTTAACAACTCATGACCTGTGGTGGCATCAATGATTTGATCTATATGTGGTAATGGGAATGAATCTTTGGGGCATGATTTATTTAAGTCAGTATAATCTATGCATACTCTCAATTTGCCATTCTTTTTAGGTACTACCACAGTGCTAGCTAGCCAGTTAGGGTACGTTACCTCTCGTATCGAACCAATTTTCAAGAGTTTCTGTACCTCTTCGTCAATCACTTGGTTCTTGAATGGTCCTTGCTTTCTTTTCTTCTACTTAACATGTATGAAGGATGGATCTTCATTTAGTTTATGAGTCATCACTTCAGATGGGATACCTGTCATATCTAAGTGGGACCATGCAAAGCAATCTGCGTTAGCCTTTAAATAATCAATTAACTTACCTCTTCGACCGGGGCTCAGCCTCGTGCCTATATATACTTTCTGTTCTAGTTTTTGTTCATTCAATGGAACAACTTCGAGTTCTTCCATAGTTGTTTTGATGTGCTTGTCTTCCTCCGGTTCATGAATGACGTCTGGTCTGGAATCTACATCCGTGTGGTCCAATGCATCTTCCGTGGTGACTTGATTCACCTTCTCGTGAGTATCTCCTTCCGTATATGTTTGAACACTAACTTCTTTCGTACCTGTTTGGTCAGTAACTCCGTAACTGTTTGGCCGGTAACGTCTATCTGGGAGATTTCTCTATATTATGGTTCTTCCATCTCTACGTTTTTGTTATAATGCACCACAAAATTTATATTTCTAGAGGTTTGTTGATCACCTCTAATCTGTCTGATTCCCCATTCTGAAGGGAATTTTATTACCTGATGCAAGGTAGATGGTATTGCTTTCATGTCGTGGATCCATGACCTTCCCATAATCACGTTATAAGCCATGTCAGTGTCAACGACTTGGAATTTGGTGTTTTTAATTACTCCCTTGGCATAAGTGCTAAGTTCGATCTCTCCTTTGGTTATCACGGTAGAGTTGTCAAACCCTGATATGACTCGTGCCTTTGGTATCACTTGATTCCCCAAGAGCATTTCTTCCACGACTCTTAGCAAGACGATATTGACTGAACTACCTGGATCAATCAACACTCTTTTAACGTTAGTGTCGTGAATGAGTAAGGATATTACCAGAGCATCGTTATGGGGGAGCATTAGTCCACCAAAATCTGCACCATCAAAGGTTATATCATCTATGTCTGGATCTTCTCGAACCTGATTTCCATGGGTAATTGTGATCTTCGAGGCTAATTTGCAAACTATTCCGTTTACTTCCTCTCCTCCATGTATCACGTTGACGGTTCTTTTTGGAGATGGAGGCCTCGGGGGATCCTTCCTGTTCTTCATGTATGCCTGTTTACCTTTATCACTAAAAAGTTCTGTTAATTAGCCCTGTTTCAATAATTGTTCTATTTCACCTTGTAAAAACCTGCAATCTGCAGTCTTATGTCCATGATCATTATGGAATTCACACCAGAAAGCTGGATTCCTTTTAGCTGGGTTTGACCGCATTTCTTTGGGCCATCAAACCTTATCACCCATATTTCTTAATATTGCATCAAGTTCAGGGGTACTTACATTAAAGGTGTGAACCCTAATTCGTGCATTACCTCTAGGTCGTTCATCTCGATCCTTTCTGGATCTAGATGAGGATGAGCCCGCATCTCTGCTTGGCGGTCTATAATCTGACCTGGTATTTTCGAACCTGGGATGAGTTTCACGTCCCGATGGTCCCAAGTAAGGATCGTACCTGTTTTTACATGATCTACTGTCTGATTCGGAGCGTCTGGATCTGGTATGATCTTCATCCTTCGAACGGGCAATGGTATCTTCTTCTATTCGAAGTTTAGTATTGTACCTCTTATAAACATCGTTCCACGTTGTAGCTGGGAATTCTCTCAAGCTTTCTTTGAGTCTTCTCATGGCTTCTGAGCTCTTGTCATTTAGATTACTTGCAAATGTCATGGCTGCCCTATTATCAGGTACCCTTGGTAGTTGCATTCTTTCTCGTTGGAACCTATCTACAAATTCACGGAGTAGTTCTGTGTCTCCTTGCTTTATTTTAAATATGTCCTCCATTGTTTTCTCGACTCTTTGCGCACCGGGGTGTGCTTTTATGAAATAATCTGCAAGCTCAGCAAAAGAATCGATAGAATTTTCAAAGAGAAGAGAATACCAGGTTAGGGATCCTTTGGTAAGCATTTCTCCAAATTTCTTGACAAGGACTGATTTAGTCTCTTGTTTTGTTAAGTCGTTGCCCTTTACTCCGGTGGTAAAAGCAGTCACGTGGTCGCGTGGGTCAGTTGTTCCGTTATACTTAGGAACGTCCGACATTTTAAACTTCTTGGGTATAGGCAAGGGTGTTGCTCTTGGTTTCCAAGGTTGTTGAGAATATCTACCCACATCAATGCCTTTGATAACAGATGGTACTCCAGGAATGTGTTCGATTCGATCGTTTTGTTCCTTCACCTGTTTCTGCAAGGTTAGTAGTAAATTCTGTAATTTAGAGTTATCAGTCATACCTGGTCTCGCTTCGAGAGATTCGTTAGGAGTGTTATCCCTTGCTGAGTTTACCAACCCAGACTGAGGATTTTCCACGGTGATTGTGTTATTGGGAGGTGGTGTCAGTCATGCAGGTGATGCCGCTGGTAATCCCCTTGCAAATTCTTGCAGAGCTTGGCTCACATACTCTGCAATCATTTGCTTTAACTGATCTTGTTCTCCCGTTTGATCATTATTATCGTTGTTGTTATTGGATCGTTCTGGGGATTGTTCCCTTGAACCACGTGGGGTTCCTAAAGGTGATAGAATCGGGGTTCCATTTCTTTGCTGGTTGTTGTCGTTGGGGTTCGACATAGTTCATAGGATATCCCTTGAAAAGCAAATAAAGATTATCAGAGTTCCCGGTAACGGAACCAATTTGTTTAACCAAAGAATTAGATCCTTTGATCAAAGCTATTTTAGGATGAACACGGGTTTCTGATAATCCAGAAATAATAGTAAATAAAAGGAGTAAGTAAATAGACAATAATATGATGCACAAAAAAGTAAAATGTATTGTATTTGTAGTTCAGATGCCTTTACAAGTTATATTTTTTCCCTTATATAAGGAATTTCTTAATATAACGTTTACCTCTTACAATGATAGCTCATTAATGACAAATTATTACATTAATGGGATGTTACAAAGAATAACCGTAACTGTTGCGTGAAGGTTGTGTAACGTGTGAGTCATTAATTGAGGATCTCTGAATCTGTCTGTAGCTCTGTCCGGATTCATTCTGACCGTGTCTCTTCTTTGTCTCAATCATGTGAGTTTCTCGTAGTTGATTTCCCCTTAGGTTTATTGAGCCGTGCCTCTTTGCTTCGTACCTCTTTATTGAATCATGTCTAGCTGACATGTTTTCCTTGATCCACATAGCCGTCTAAGTCATCAGGAATTATCATACGTGTGAAAATATTTTTTACCAATACACTATCCCCGATCTTTATCCATGTTAATGTAGGCAAAGAACGCCTTGGCAGATTGACGGTGCAACTTAATTAAGCCCCTTCGGAAGAGACGAGAGCTGTACAATCTGATCAAGTGATCGAGGGTGAAAGTCATTCCCTCGACCATGTTGGAAATGTATCTAATCATATATACAATCCTCCAGAAAGAAGGATAAATATAACCGAGTGTTACTCGGTATTAACGGTAAAAGTCGAGAATCATCGGGTCAATCGGTGGAGAAGAAGAATCTACGGGGAATAAAGTGAAAGGGTATGTCTATATGCTGAGAAAGCCAGCCTTATGTGTGACTATGCTTTCTTCAGCTGTGGGGATTTCTATTTGGTCGCCTCTCCCCAACGGCAGTCTAGTTTTACCCTCTCTATATCGGTCACTACACTTATATATCAAGACACGGGCTCGCATCAGCCCGGTGTATAAGGGGGTTTTTCGATGGTGAAATCGGAGACTATGTCAAAGGGACCAGGAATGCACTGCTCGATGATAGGGGGAGTTTTTGATTTTCCCTTAGACGGGCGTGATGAAAAATCATCTCCCTCTTTTTGAGGTACAATTTTGGAGGTTTTTCCATAATTGCAACTAAGTTTTAAAGAAAGAAGATGAAGAAGCAAGCGCAGAAAGAGGATGAAAGTATAAAACAATTAGTAAAATTTTGAAGACTTGAAGATGCTGTAAAATTTTGAAAGGCAAACAATTGAAGTATTTATAGAGGCCATTTGGGCATGTTTGAAGCAGAAAGGTAGAACCAATAGCGGTTCGTGGGCTTCTCGAGAATCTTGCTGACAGCGACCTCTGCACAGCCTCTATGTCACATCATTTAATGATCTGATGAGGCTGACGTCATAATAGGGATATCGAAGAGGCTAGAATTCAAGACCGTTTCTTATCACTTCATTCTAAGAAACGCGGGGACTATCTGTATACGGCTAAAATTAGAGAGCCCGATTTTATGATCATTATGGATATCCATAGCCCGTCTTCAGAAGGCTCGAAGCAGTTCGAGTTTTGGCATCGAGGAAACATATCGAGGATTCTCCACGCCCGACCTCGAGGTGGTGTAAATCGAAGACCATCATGGAAAAGCGGTAAGTTCTCAAAAGGCACGTGGTTAAAGCTTACCAAGCCCACAAAAATAGTACAAGTCCGTACCGTGGCATTAAATGGATATACCAGCCGTTTATCTTTGTAATAATTACACATGTACTATGTTGGGATTCCCCCTCTTATATAAAGGGGACCCTTGTCATTTCGTAACATACATGATATTCAATACAAGAACAAGAACATTCTCTGCTCTCTAACTCAAACATTCTCTACAATTGTTCCATTGATTTATTGCCTTTCATTTATTGCATTCATTTATTGTTCTTTATTTATTAATCGTTATTGATCATAAAAAGGCCATATTTGAGGCCTTCAATATTGTTATACCTTCTTCGAACGCCTTTAGTCAAGTCGAGCTCGACCTCGAGGCCCCGTTCTCGACCAGCTCGAGACCTCGTCTCATAACTGCTCGGTTTGCATAACTCTGTTACCCTTAGCTCTTGTCTCATTTTTTCTGCCTCTCACTTAGCATCTATTGCCTAAACAACTAGTATTAAAATAGATCACATATTTTTAGAACCACAAAATTAAATATAATTATAATTACCATTTCCAAGGTAAACACTTGTCACAACTCAAAAAGCAGCGAAGCTTCCCGACAGAAGCGTATAATGATATTTTGGAAATAATAGTAATAAATTACCAAACTATAAATCATTAGAAGAGATGAGTGAAATCACATTATCCACGATGTGACCCAAGTTGGCGGACAAACACGATTCAATGATAATTCAGGATAAAAAGGTTCAATTTTTCCATCTTCAAGATTATAAGCCGACATATCCCTTCCACCACCACCTTACACATAGTTAAATTCCTCAACCCAATCATCAATAAAGTATATGTGATTAGGCTCGACTCCTGTAAACTTAGAAGAATCAATAGAACTCGGTCCATTACTGCCCAAAAGGATTATTGAATTTCCCAAGTCGTTAATCTCCCTCAATTCAAGTTTTATTACATCTAGTTCGGATACTTTAAATTTAAAAGTATCATAACCATCTTCCTCGTCATTATGATGGTCAAATCGGGTAACAAGTAATAGTTAGAACTGAACTGACACTTCATGAAACATATTATCTTTAAGAAAAACGAGCAAGTACTGCTTTACAATCGGTTGAGCAATAGTAGGACCCGCAACGTCAAAAACCCAAACCCCTTATAATAATTAATACTAGCGACTCCAAAACAGAGTTGTCTAGTGTCAATACGAGTCCAATTGAGATCTCCAAGCCGCCAAAAAGCCAAACAATTACTATATCTAAAATAGGAAATCATCAGATGTAACAGAAGGATTGGTAGATAAGAAAACTTTGTCAATGAAACGATAGATCTCTCCTCTAGGTACTTCCTCGAGACCCTCTAAATCCCTTAAGGCTTGTGGGGAAGGAAGTTGAATTTGGTTACGGGAGCAATGGCAGATTTACATGGACACTTGTGGGTGCTTGAGCAGCCATTACTTTTGACCAGATTTAGTAAATTTGCATAGGCAACTATAAAAATATTTAGGTAAATATTACGTAAGCACCCACAACTATACTTCTTTTTCCTTTTTTTTCTGACTTTTTATCTGCGAGCACCCATAACTTTAAAATTCTAGATCCGCCACTGTACGGGAGGAAGGATGCAACAAGTTAAACTCTCCATTATATGACATGGTAAACTACCACTCCTCTAATGGAAAACACTCTCGCCCCTATCTTCTGGGAGAAATATGCTAAAACAAATTCCTTGGAAAGAGAGTAAAATTCTCGATAATCATCATCTCTATCAGCTAGCATTAGCCACGGAATTTGGGGCGAAAGAACATCAAAATTATCTTTAGTGGCAGCAGTTCGCCATGCGATACAAACAACACCAAAAGTAACGATATCTTCGATCGTGGCAGTTTTGCCAGTTTGCCATGGATGGAAAAGGATGTAAGGCTTCTAGCTCCAAAGCTACAAACAGTTCGGGGGTATTTATGTAGGCATGTAAAAACTAAGGACAGTATGTTTCTATAATTACAAGGATTTGGAATACCCAAGATTTTTGTACTTAAATCGTAGAATTAGGGACAAAAACCGGAGTTTATTCCATCAAACTTTAGGTTAAGAGTCAAGGTTCCCCTTGTTAGGACCGAAAAATCAGGTGTCATGTGAGAGCTAGTAAAGCAAACCTTGAATAATGATATATCATAGAGTAAAAGAGAAATATACCAAAAGAGACACAAACATTTAACGTGGTTTGGTCAATTGACCTACGTCCACGATGTAGATGAGCAATCTATTATAGAAAAAAGAGTACAAAAATAGCGAGAGAACAACCTCACGAAGAGGCAAACACAAGTGACACACTAACACTTGTCCCGTAAAGTTCTCCCCATAGACACGACTCTCAAATCCTATATGGCTACATTGTAGATGCTACTGAATGTGAAGGAAGGATCCTTAATTTATAGAGGTCCAAACCTTTTCCTACAAGAAAAAAGACTAGCCAAACATGGAGTAATTATAATTTCCTTCTACAAAAAGGAAAACCCCAATTATGGTAAATATGTTGTCCTTTCCTTTAAGAAACAGGAAAACCAAACATGTTTAGAAAATCCGGACAACCCTTAACAATTCTCCCCCTTGGCCTGAAATTTCTGACAAAAGAAATCTGATCCACCTTCTTCACATAGCCTTCAACATGTCGCATCTCCAAATCTCCACTGCATAGTTTGTCTCAACGAGAGTATCAATCCGGTCAAATTTCTCAGACAAAAATCTTGATTATCGTTAAATAGGTTGCGGCTAGAACTAAACCTGCCAAGATGAACCTGTCTTAAACCTCGCTCTGATACCACTTGTTAGGATCGAAAAATCAAGTGTCATGCGAGATCTAGTAAAGAAAACCTTGAACGACGATATATCAGAGAGTAAAAGAGAAATATACCAAAAGAAACACAAATATTTAACGTGGTTCGGTCAATTGACCTACGTCCACGATGGAGATGATCAATCTACTACAGAAAAGAGAGAACAAAAATAGCGAGAGAACAACCTCACGAAGAGGCAAACACAAGTGACACACTAACACTTTTCCCGTAAAGTTCTCCCCCTAAACACGAATCTCAAACCCCATATGGCTACATTGTAGATGCTACTGAATGAGAAGGAATGATCCTTAATTTATAGAGGTCCAAACCTTTTCCTACAAGAAAAAGGACTAGCCAAACAGGGAGGAATTATAGTTTTCTGCTACAAAATGGAAAACCCAATTATGGTAAAATGTTGTCCTTTCCTTCAAGAAATAGGGAAACCAAACATGGTTAGAAAATACGGACAACCCTTAACACCCCTTTGTACTAATTGTTTACGGATTACCTGCTGACCTTGCATTTTATTTCTTTGGAATTAAATCTTTTCACAAATTTGTAACTCCAATTTCTCGATAAGAATTTCACCGATTTTGTGACTTGTAAATGTAAAATAATAAACATTCATCTAGATTTTCACATCTAAGTTTAATCTGCTAAGAGTAAGCCTCGAAGCCAGAAAATTCAGTGAACGGATAAGGGTGTTCAAAGTTTTATTTTTATTTTTATCAATAACAAAATATTTTATCTTGTATACATTTCCACAGTGATTGAATTTGTTGTTTATTCTACATTTACACTCATCAGATCTGAGAAAGCTTTTTTCATTTCCATATCCATTTGTCATACATTGTTGTCAGGAAGAAGAATCATCCACCTCATTCAATATTTGGGTGAACCGTTCTTCCTATTTACATTCATTGTCATTTCACATATTTATTGTTCGTTATTGTCCCTTCATTCGTTCTCAATAGCTCCATTTAATAACCTCATTCAATATTCGGGCATTATTGTATGAACACACATTAGATCTTAGACATATTATATTTGACTAGAATTTACCCTTCACCTTATCTATCTTTTAATTAGTTTAGCAAAAAGTCTCATACTTTTTGGCCAAGCAATTTAGCGCCGTATGTGGGGATTTTCTAGTCAAAGTCATAGAATTTCTAGATCTAAAAAAAATACACCAATAGCAAAATATAGAACTTTCTTTTTCCTACTTGCGCGATCTAACATGACAGGAAATGGGGAAGAAAGATTGAAGGCAGTGGCAAGCCTTACTGCTAATCTCCTAAATACCATTAATGAGGTTAACGGAGAAGACGAGGAGAACGTGACACCATTCATAGTTTTTCTAGATCTAAAAAAATACACCAATAGCAAAATATAGAACTTTCTTTTTCCTACTTGCGCGATCTAACATGACAGGAAATGGGAAAGAAAGATTGAAGGCAGTGGCAAGCCTTACTGCTAATCTCCTAAATACCATTAATGATGTTAACGGAGAAGACGAGGAGAACGTGACACCATGCACTTCTCCTAGGCGAAGTAGTTCACCCCACCTTCATGGCAGCGTTACCGCCTCCCACGGAAAGGGAGCCTCTATGTCCGCGACGGAAGAAGCACCACCAGTGGTGAGAAAACTACTAGAAGCATGGCTAACGATTACACTGACCGGTATACTTGACAAACCCGCTCAAAGGGCAAGCAGGGAGGATGCACGAATCGACATTACAAAAACAACCAATGAGCAGCACGTCCCCCCTCCTTCAATAGGTATCACTCACTTTGTTAATGATACAAGTAATGACACCCTCTCTTCTATTCTAAGAAAAATGGAGGAGATGGAGAACGAGGACAAAGCACTCCGCGACGAAATGAGGGAGAACCAAGAAAGGGTGGATAAGATACTGGGCGCCCCAAAACTTCTACCAAAATGAGATGCTGGCCGGTTTGTGAAACAACCGTATAGCAATAAGGCCGCACCACATGCTATACCCAAAACATTCAAGATGCCGCCATACTTGAAAATATACGATGGCACAACGAACTCTAAAGATCACATCATCCGCTACGTCACCGCAGTGAAAGGCAACGACCTCGCTAAAGTGAAAGTACCATCTATATTGCTAAAATAGTTTGGAGAAACCCTAATAGGGGGAGCACTGACATGGTACTCGCAACTGCCAGCATGATCCATAGAAATATTTGAGGAGATGGCCGACAAGTTCGTCACCGCCCATGCCGGGACCAAGAAAGCAGAAGTCAGGGTGAATGATATATTCGCCATTAAACAGTCACCCGGCGAGTGGTAAGGGGACTTCCTCTCCCGGTTCAACAAAGTGAGAATGACCCTTCCAAATGTGTCGGAAGGAATGGCAGTAACACCTTTCCAAAACGGGCTGAACAGGAGCGGTTCGAGGGCGACCAGAAAACTGTTGAGCTGGCTTATGAAGTACCCCCCACAACTTGGAAAGAAACACACAACGCCTATTGTGCCGAGGTGAGAGCAGACAAGGACGACCTTAACGGACCAACCTAGCGGTTGATGTCGGTCCATATGGAGTCAAGAAAAGACTGCATAAATGATAACAGAAGGGATCATGTAGGTCCGCGCCTCAATCGCGAAAGACACCAGTCGTACGTTAGAATTGCCATCATAACCCCCCCCCTTCCTCGCCCATGGTGACGGTCCATCCAGGCTGCAAACAAGAACTCACCGAAACGAAAAAGGTATGCCTCCACTATTATCTACTCATAATTTTTGTGTTTCTCCTTCAGAGATAGTCTATGCCCTAGAGAAGCTCGTCCCTAATTTGAAATGGCCACAAAATATAAAGTCTGACCTAAACACCAAAAATTCATACGCCCTCTATGAATTCTATCAGGAACGAGGCCACAAGACCGAGGACTGTATCTCCTTAAGGCAAGAAGTGGCTAACATGCTCCACCAAGGGTATTTGAGAGAGCTGATGAGCGACCGAGGAAGAGAGAACTTTGCTCGTGGGCGAGAACAACATCAAGGCACCCCGAAACCGCCCTCCCCAGCCCGCACCGTGCAGATGATCATCGACGGAGGCGACGACGCGACAATCAACAACGTGGAATTCACAACCACCCACAAGTTGAAACGGTCGATCACCCATGAACGTTATAACGACCTCAAAGAAAGTATCTTCTTAGATGAGTCGGATACCCACGGTTTGAATTTTCCTCACTATGATGATCTTGTTATTACTTTACGCATTTCAGATACTGATGTAAAATGGATTATGGTAGATGACGAAAGCGGCGAGTACATTATCCACCCTCGAGTCCTCGCACAAATGAGGCTCGAGGATAAGATAGTTCCACACTGCATCACACTAACAGATTTTAACAATGCAGTTAAGCGGACCTCCGGAGAAATCACACTACCCGTTCTAGCCGGTGGTATCACACTGGAAACGACGTTCCACATCATCGACCAAGACACGACGTACATCGCCATCATAGAATGGCCTTGGATACACGCCATGAGGGCCGTCCCATCCAGCCTATATCAGTTCGTTAAGTTTCCCACCCCGTCGGGAGTGTTCAGCATTCGTGGAGAGCAGCGCACGACCCAAGAATGCTATCGCATCGCCCAAGACTACACGTACACCCAAAATATGAAAAACAAGGGCATAGAAAGCATATCAATTAGCGAGGTCGAGGTCAAAAAGTAACGAACGAAAATATGTCATCAAAGACCCCAAAGTCGTGGAAGCCAAGGGAGAAACTGTGGAATACCTCGACCCCATCCAACTGGATAAAAGCGACCACAACAAAAAAGCTTATATCGACCACAAACTTCAAGAACCAGGTAAATTCCATCAATTTTTAACTAACAATGTTGACTTGTTTGCCTTCTCCCATGCAGATATGATAGGCATCCCGAAAGAAATAGCAACACACAAGCTGAACGTCAACCCACTCTACCCCTCCCCCCTCCCCGATACGGTAGGTTAGAAGAAAATTCAATGTCGCAATAAATGATGTCGTCCGCAAAGAGGTGGAAAAACTGCTCGCAAACGGCTCTATCAGGGAGTCGAAGTACCCTCAATGCGTCGCCAACGTGGTCATGGTGAAAAAGAAAAGGCGCATGTGCGTAGAATTCACAGATATGAACAAGGCCTGCCCGAAAGATTCATTCACACTCCTAACATTGATCAACTCATCGACGCAACAATAGGAAATGAGCTGTTAAGTTTCTTGGACGCCTACTCAGGTTACAACCAAATCCTCATGGAGGAGAAGACCAAGAAAAAACTACTTTCATCACCCACCAAGGGACGTACTGCTACAGAGTCATGTCGTTCGGATTGAAAGACACAGGGGCAACCTATCAGAGGCTAGTAACTAAATGTTCAAAGAATAACTCAGCAAAACGATGGAAGTATATATAGATAACATGTTTGTCAAGTCGAAAAGAAAGAAAGACCACATCGACCATTTGAGGGAAGCCTTCGACATACTTAGGCGGTACGACATGAAGCTGAACCCCAAGAAATGCGCCTTTGGTGTAACCTCAGGAAAATTCCTCGACTTTTTGGAGTCGCATAGAGGAATCGATGTTAACCCCGACTAGATCAAGGCTATAGAAGGAATACCAGAAAACTTGACCACAAGAAGCAGGTGCAGAAGCTGACCATCCGTATAGCCGCCCTATCGAGGTTCATCTCACGATCCTCTAATAGATGCCACAAATTCTTCAGCGTACTCAAAAAGGACAACGGAATCCAATGGAATTTTGAGTGCGTCAACGCCGAAGAGAATTAAAAGAGTACTTGTCTTCGCCCTCATTTCTAGCTAAGGCGGAACCTGGAGAGCGCCTCCTAATCTACCATGTCGTGTCCGACGTTGCAGTGAGCGCATTCCTGGTCCACGAAAATAAAGTTACACAATCTCCAATCTACTACATTAGTAAAACCTTGATCGACGCCGAAACGAGGTACCCCTACCTCGAGAAGCTAGCCCTGGCTTTGGTTGTAGCTTCACGAAAGCTTAGACCTTATTTCCAGTGCCACCCCATCTCAGTGGTCACAACCTTTCCCCTGAGGAGTATCCTACACAAACCCGAGTTGTCTGGTAGGTTGGCTAAATGGGACATCTAATTTAGCGAGCATGATATAACCTATCAGTCGCGAACAACTATAAAGTCGCAATTACTTGCCGACTTCAGCGCTAAAATAATGCCCAAGGTCGAAAGGGAAGCCACCAGTACTTCCCCCAAGATACACGACCTATGGATTCTATACACCGGTGGTGCCTCCAACGTGTCAAGATCTGGACTGGGACTTGTACTTGAGGTCCCGATAGGCGAGGTAATTCACCAGTCCATACGGTGTCCGGATATGACTAATAATGAGGCCGAGTATAAGGTCGTGATTGCAGGATTAAAACTGGCCCTCAAATACGGAGCACGACGGGTAGTCCTTCGAAGTGACTCACAACTCATCGTCAATCAAGTCACAGGGACTTTCCAAATCAAGGAACAAAGGCTATAAAAATATCAGGCCGAGATCTGCAAGCTACTGCCCGAGTTCGACGAATGCCAGCTCGACCTGATACCTCGAGCGCCGAACGTTGAGGCAGACGGCCTCGCCAAATTGGCGGAAACTACCAAAAGCATAAAAGGAAAAGAGAATGTGGTCACACTCGTCCACTCGACCATCGACCAAATTGAGGTACGCACTATTAACCTAACTTGGGACTGGCGCAACCGTATCATCGCCTACCTGCTGGACGACGTGACCCAAACGATAAAAAAGAAGCCAAAAAGTTTTGAATGCAAGCATCTAGGTACAACATCATCAACAACGACCTATATAAAAGGACGTATGGCGGCCCTTTAGAAAAATGTCTGGGACCAAACCAGACAACGCGTGTCTTAGAAGAGGTCCACGAGGGTCATTGCGGGGCTCATACCGGCAATCGAGCCCTAGTTAGATGTCTCATACGAGTAGGCTACTACTGGCCCACAATGAAAAAGGAAGCAGCTGACTTTGTTAAAAAATGGGAACCATGCCAAAGTACGCCCCCATGATCCACCAAGCGGGCGAGCACCTCCACTCAGTCACATCGCCCTGGCCCTTCATCAAATGGGGAATGGATATCGTCGGTCCACTTCCCGCAAGACGAGGTAATGTACGATTTCTTTTGGTTTTAACTGTCTATTTTTCTAAATGGATGGAAGCAGGTGCATTCGCCCAAATACGCGAACAAGAAGTGATCGCCTTTATATGGAGGAACATCGTATGTTGCTTTGGCATCCCCAAAGAAATCAATTGCGACAACGGACCTCAATTCACAGGGAAAAAGGTCGCCGAGTTCTTCGAGAAATGGCACATCAAAAGAATACTCTCCAAGCTATATCATCCCGCCGACAATGGCTAAGCTGAATCCTCCAACAAAACGATATTGAATATCATGAAAAAGAAACTAGAAAACGCCAAAGGACTGTGGCCAGAGGTGCTACCAGAAGTGTTGTGGTCATATCACACCATGACAAAGACAAGAACAGGGGAAACGCCATACTCGCTAGTCTACGGGACTGATGCAGTGATACCGGTAGAGGTTGGAGAACCAAGCCTAAGATATTCAAATGAGAGAGGGCTAAGCAACGATGAAAACAGAAGGCAAGATCTCGACGAGGCCGAGGAACGAAGAGACATAAATTACAAAAGAATGGTAGCCCAAAAACAACAAGCAGAGCAATACTACAACAAAAAAGCCAAAGTCAGGTCACTCAATGTCGGGGACTACGTACTCAAATTCAAAACAGAGGCGAGCAAAGACCCACGAGAAGGAAAACCGGGGACCAATTGGGATGGCCTATATAAAATTACGGTGGCAGAAAGCAAAGGGTCGTTCCAACTAGAAACAATGGAGGTAAAATTGCTACCAAACAATTGGAACGTCGCTCACCTCAAATGCTTCAACTTCTGAAGATAAGACGTCCTCCAAATCGTACTCTTTTTCCCTCACCCGAGTTTTGTCCCAATTGGGTTTTCTCAAGGAGGTTTTTAATGAGGCGACGAAGAGGGAATATCGAAGTTAAGTATCAATTCATCGCTCGACCTCTCAATAGTTTCTCCAGGTCGACCAATGAAGGGACTGTATAGACTGGGACTTCTCCAATGTATGTAAGAACAGAGCAAAAACATGTAAGCTTCTCCAATGAATGTATAAGCAAAGCGAAATATGCAAACATATGATGTTCACATGTCTCCACAAAATTTACGCATTACGCCAGCGCAGGAAACAACATTCTACTTTGCTCCAATCGACTCACATTCGGCCTCGTTCGAATTAATTTAAAGTCAACATTCGACCTCGCTAAAATCGACTCACATTCGACCTTGTTCGAATTAATTTAAAGTCAACATTCAACCTTTCTCGAATCGACTCAGATTCGACCTCGTTCGAATTTATTTAAAGTCAACATTTTCCCCTGCTTGAATCGACTTACTTTCGACCCCGTTCAAATCAATTTATAAATCGACGTTCGACCTCGTTCTACCTCATTCAAACCAAATTTCGTTCGACCTCGTTCGAACCAACTTACGTCCGACCTCGTTCGAACCAACTCATATTCGGCCCTACTCGAATTAATTAAAACAATTGCACACAACTTGGCTCGAACTAACTAAGTAACGATTCAGCCTCGCACGAGCTCGACTTATAGTCGCCCTAAGTGAAATTGCAATCAAGGAAGTCAATTGGGGAAAACATTCAAGGAAAATATAAGAAGTTTAATAATAGGCAACAAAAATATTATCTTTCCAAAAAGTCATATTACAAGGGCCAAACAAGTGCTCGCAAAACAAAAAAAGAATAAAAGAAGAAGAAAAATACAAAATCAAGTATACTATTCGGCCGCATTTCCCCCATCACCATCATCACTGGTGCCCTCGCCATTGGAGTATTTGTCATCATACCAAGCACCTGACTCGAGCTCGACCAAATCATCTTCATCATCACCCACACCGGGTGTACCGGGATCGTAGCCACAAGCGTCACGAACTACACGTGCCTTAACACGAGCATCCTCGAATTCTGCCTCAGAAGTTTTCCCGGCCGTCATCAAACCCCTATATATGTCAAGATGAGCCTCACCATGAACCCACTTCTTGTACAAATCCCGTGGGACATTGGGATAAGTGGAAGCATGGTAGGTAGGCGGTTAGACCATTTGTTGCGCCTTCTCGGCCTTGAGGATGGTAATCTGCTCGTTCAGATCCGAGACTGCTGTCTCTAGACCATCGATCTATTCTTCGAGCCTCGCCTCCTTAAGTGCAAACATCTCTTCCTCACTTGCCCGGTCGGATCTGAAGAAACGGATGGAACCCGCTAATGCCGTCGCCTCTGCCATATCAGCCATTTTGGTTTTCTCTGTTCTCTCCAACTCCGCAGATTTTGTGACCAACTCGTCTCTTAAGTCATTAGCTCTAGCTTCACTCTGCACTAGATCGGCCCGTAAGGATGCCATCTGAGCCTGAAGGTCAACGCACTCGGCCATAACCCCCTTGATCACAAAAATCTCATCATCTTTGGCTATCAACGTCCCTTCGAGCTCGCTGCACCTGCCAATGGCTCTCACGAGCTCATCATCATTCTCCTTCAGCTCCTCATCCTTTTGTTTCAGCTCGTCCCGGAGAGAGTGGAACTGACCGTCCTCACCAAGTATACTGACCAGTGCACGGTGCTTGGTACTATACTCCATGTACTTAGACTCCATCCTTTTATAGAGAGCTGCCATATTCTCTTCCCGACAGTCACTCTCAATCTCCAGAATGAGAGTTTGATAAGCAAATAGAGAATGGTCAGCAAAGACGAATAACTTAAATGAAGGGATAATATATTAAAATGCCAAAAAAGACAACTTACTCTCAGGGCCATCCCAGAAATGCCTAATGATAGTTTCACGTCCTTCAGCGTCTGCAGAGTCATGTTCTCGGTGCCCATGCATAAGGGAGCCAAAGTTGGGACCGTGCGCTCCGAGTTGACCAATAGATTAAAATCCAAGGGGATAACGATATTTCGGGTAGACCCCTTGGTTATCACTTCTACCCGAGTGAACTCCTCCTTGAAGGTCTACACTTCCTCGGGGTCAATATCAGAACCGGACCCATCATCATCTATGGTGACCGCCTTTCCTCTCTCACCGGTGGACGATGAGCCGAACTTAGCGACCCTCGACCGCCCTATTTTCGTAGCAGCCGTTGCTGCCTCCGATGGACTCTCTTCTACGGCGACCTCTAGCTGGGGAGAAGTCCCCGCAACTGAAGGACGCATCGACTCCACATCCAAAATAACAGGCCCCTCAAGTGTGGCCGCGACCGTACTCACTCTGTCGGTCTCTACCCTTCGCCTCTTCAGCGGCGCCGCCTCCTCCTCGCCGGGCGAAGATTCATCTACCAGGTGCAGAACCGGGCAGGCTAGGGTCTCCGCTGATGGAACGACCATCTGACGACCAGATTCACTTAACAACGAAGTGTGAGAGAAAGTATTCCACACAGACTCGGCCATCACGAACTACATCCCGGCCGAGGCAACCACCTGGTGAAATGTAGGAATGGGAGCCTTCTCCTTTTTAGAAGTCCTCTGACCTAACACCAAAAAGAAAACCATAAGTAAAAGAAGGAAACAGACTACGATGAGGTCGAAATATTTAAAAGGCAAAATCCGACTTACCGACCGAGGGCTTGGGCCCGAACCTCTTGTTGATGGACGCCCAGCCACGGATCCCTATGGTGTGAGGAAATAGTTGGGCCACCCATTCATTGATGTCGGCGACCAAAGAAGGAGGATGTTTCTCGGCTACACAAAGGAAAAAGAGAAAAAGTAAGTCACGAAACATGGAGAAAAGGGAGAGAACGTACTTCAATTAACGAGGACACTTACGAACAAAATTCAACTTCTCAGGAAATCCACTAGGGCGTGCTCGGTTTTGACGAAGAAATAATTGAACCAAAACCTACGATTCGCCTTGTCATCCATTCCTGCCACCAACCCCTTGGTTCTACGATGGCGAAGGTGAATCATCGTGCCCCTATGGAAGCTGGGCGAAAAGATGTGCAATATATAGTGGATAGAAACTCCAGAGTCGGCCAGCTCCGCGAACGTTTTTAGCATGAGAAAGACCTTATAGATGTAGGGGGAAAGTTGGGCCGGGAAGATGCCATAGTAACGGCAGAATTCCTCCACCAACAGAGGGAGAGGGAGAGAGTAACCCACTTGGAAGGGGTAGGCGTAAAATGCGCAGTACCCGCGCCGGTGAACCTGTATTACATCGTCCCCTACTGGAACCAGGTCAACATGAGCAGGGATGTTTTATTTGGATCTGAGGACGGCTATATGCTTCACCTCCATCTCGGACCTTACTGGCTCGGGGTCCTGAGCATGTTCCTTTGAGAAGTCCGACCGGGAGTTTGGGTTACGAGGAATGACCTACTCCATAGTGGGGAAGCTTTCGTCCTCCATAACAATGGATTCTCCTCCACCGAAAGTCATGGCCATCAATAGCGGAGTTAGGTCTGAGACCAACTCAAGGTTGAGAGTTACATTAGTCATCTTTTGCTAGTGTTTACACGGTGGAGCCAGAAATGAAGAAAGGGTGGTAACGGTAGAAGTTGCAGGAAGTGTGAACAAAAGAAGAAGAAGGATTAACAAGGTGCAAGATTGAAGAATTCAGAGAATGCAAAAGTTTCTCTGAGAGGCTTTCCCCTCCTTATTTATATATAACCATGGCATTCAAATCGATGCGAACAACCGCCAGTGGCCCTAGAATTGAAATGACAGGGGCTCGAGGAACGATGTAACGCATCGAGAAGATGCACAATAATGACACATACAACTGTGAAGTCACCTTGCACCAACTTCACTGACCACAACTCTCAGAGCGACACGTCTCCATCTCGGAAATGATCACCCCTGCTCGACCACCACGTATGAAATTCTCCAGAATTGATATTGATGAAGTCCGCTCATTGAGGTCGACCAAAAGATGACCTCGACAAGCGGAGGGACTAACTGTATAGGTCAAAATTCGACTGATAAAATTCAGCATAGAGAAGTTATTGAGTGTGAGAATCACAGATCAACGTGGGCAATTGGGTCAAGGTCGACTAGGTCCTAACTAGGAACCGCCGAGCAAGCCATTAAGGCCGAGGTCGAGTATCGAATAATAGGAATAATGGCTAGTATAGTCTTGGAACTACCAAAAGGAATTTTCTATTGAATATTCCTGCTACTTTACTTTTTAGGGTTTTTGGGAATATTCCATATAAATAGTAAAAGAAAGGGGACAGAAGGGATGTAAGATTCACCCTGATAATAACTCTTGTGAACTCTTTGGATATGATATAAAAATTTAACTTTCCCCAGTGATTGGATTCATTGTTTATTCTGTCTTTACACTTATCATATCCGAAAAAGCTTTGTTCATTTCCATATCCATTTGTCACACGTTGTTGTCAGGGGGAAGAATCATCCACCTCATTCAATATTTGGGTGAACAGTTCTTCCTGTTTACATTCATTGCCATTTCACATATCTATTGCTCATTATTGTCCCTTCATTCATTCTCCTTAGCTCCATTTAATAATCTCATTCAATAATCGGGCATTATTAAACATTATTGTATGAACACGTATTAGATCTTAGACTTATTATATTTGAATAGAATTTACACTTCACCTTATCTATATTTTAATTAGTTTAGCAAAAAGTCTCATACTTTTTGGTCAAACACTTATAGTCTATCAATTTCTCCCTTTTGATGATGACAAACTTATAATTGAAAATTCCACAATGAACCAGAAATGGAAACTCTTATCCCTTGAATTCCCCCTGAATTTCTGTTCCCCCTCAATCAATGCACATCATTTATTCAATTATGCAATCTTACCTCTTTTGGCATCATAAATAGAAGAAACCCAAGCAAAAGCAAAAAAGAAGTCCAGCACGGTTAACTCATTCTACATGTGTGCACATAAACATAATAGAATACAGAGACATAATCGCAATGTATACACAGCAAAAAGGGAAAAGCTTTAATTTAAAAAATTTGGATTATACGACAGAAGAAGTTTCAATGTTTCCAGCAACCATTCACAATTCAAAACAAAAAAAAAACAAGTACCAACCACAAAACATCATCAGAAAAAGTCATAAGAAACAAATTCTTAAAACTCGACACTAGAGGGGACACTGTTTAGGGAGCACTGGAGGAAGAGGGCTTAGAAGAGGGGGCAAGGGTTTTGAGGACTATATCCATTCGGGCATTCACCGACATTTGCTCATTGAGCAGTATTTCTTTCAGGTCCTCTACTTGTTTCTTGAGCTCACCTTTCTCCTTAGTCAGACTGGAAAACCTCTGAGCTTTGATAACTACTGGAACCAGGTGACTCCTGAAACTGACTGAGTTGACCCTCAAGAATAACATTCCTTGCTTTTAACTTCCTGATCTCCTCTGTAGCACTGTTCCGAGCGTTGATCAGCTGAGAGATGGTAGAAGTTCTTCCAACTCCTCCAACCGTATCAATGTAGTCATATTCTTCGAGAGTGGTCTTAGAGAAAGTTTGCTTCCCAGTGCCCACTTTAGCTTGTCCCAGAGGGACTTTGAAGAACTCAAAAACCTTGGTGAGAAGGAACCCATAAGGCAGCCTATGGTTACCATTTTTTAACTCTGCCACTTTCTACATGTGTTCAATAATAATCCCAGGCAGGTTAATAGTAGTGAATCCATCCAACGCTTCCATGAGAACCGAGTCGGATTTGGAGGTAATGGATCTCCTCTCAGCATAGGGAAGCAACACTTTATTCACCATCTCAAACAACAATTGGTACAGTGGAAGGAGAGCCTTCTTGTGCACATGTTCCCCCTGCTGGATTGCCTTGTCCTTAACAATAGCATTTCTGAAATTGGAAGAGCAGGATTCTTGGACTGATGACAACCCTTCAGCATGCACAACCAGAATCGACCCCAACAAAGCAGAGTCCATATGTCAATCCCATTCACCAATACGCAGATGTGATCATCCTCAACTTTGAAGAGGTCGGTATAGAAGCTCCACACTTTCTCCTCATACACTTTTGGAGCATCACTTGTAAACAAGTGTGTGCATTGTTGGAATTCACAGATTTCAACCAATTGTCGTATCCCCGCCAGCTCCAAAATGTCAGGGGCAAATGTGCGGCACCATAGTACCTTTTGATTCCTTAATTTTTCTTTCCCAGCACTCTAGGATTCATAAACTTTGGCCTTTTGGAGGAACCGTGTTCCTCATTGACATCAACTTTCCTTTTCACAGACTTGCGAGCATATTTTCCCTTCTCAACAGACTTTGCAAACATTTTTTTCTTAGGCACATGTTCACCAGAATTTTCCATCACCTTGTTACCAGATTTTCTACCACTTTCTTCCACTATTTTGTCACCAAATTCTTCCACCACATTTTCACTAGAGATAGCATCACCATTCTTGTTTGGACTCTCAACACTCTCAATAGTATCCTCCAAATCAACCACCACTACTACTATATCATCTCTCTCAAGTTCTAAGTTAGCAACTTTGTCAATTAAAACTTCTTTCTCTTTATTAGCACACTCAATAGTCTCTTCTAAATCAACCACAACAACCACTAGATCATCTCTTTCATGTTCTACGTTTGCAATTTTTTCAGTTAGATCATCTTTTTCTTCTTTCAAACTCTCAATAGTTTGTTTCAAGTCTACCACAACCACTACTAGGTCATCTCTAGATTGTTCTGCTTCTCCTAATTCCACAGTTTGAGCATTTTTATCATTTATAAGACTGTGGTATGCATATATTAAAATATTTTCCAAAGACATGAGTTTTTTTAGGAGAATAAGATTTCATATTTCCCTGAACATCCAGAGAATTTACCTCATCATCATCGTCGTCATCTTCATCATCATTAGACTGAGCCATCAAGGAAAAAGTGGAGTCAAACTGAGTTGCTTCACTTTCTACTGCCCTCATTGAACTTTCACCATCATTATCTTCTTCAGATTCCCTGGAGGAGTCTCCCCATGCAGCAAGAGCTTGCTTCACAATATTGTCAGCGGCATTCTTTCTCTTGAAGCGTTTATCAGGAACCGGGTTCCTCTTGGCTGCTTTGTCTGTGTTGTGCTTGAATTGATCTTACTTTAGGAGGGGACAATCCTTGATGAAATGTACTGGCTTGCCACATTTATGACATTGGTCATAATTTTTTGGCTTGCTAGAACTGCCCCTTTTTGGAATGCCTCCATTTCTGCAAACCATTTTCTGGAATCTTCTTGTCAAGTAAGCCATATCACCATCCTAACAAATTCATCAATGGTCAGCTTCTGCAAGTCCTTTGCCTCTGTGATAACGTTCACTTTGCTTCCCAGGAACTGGGCAGTACACTGAGTATTTTACTGACAAGTTTGTTTCTTGGAATAATTTTTCCAAGAGAGTGAAGCTCATTGATGATAGACGTGAAGCGAGTATGCATGTCTTGGATGGATTCATCATCTTTATCCTGAAGAGATCATATTCAGTTGTGAGCATGTCAACTTTGGATTGCTTGACCTGTGTTGTTCCTTTGTGAGTTGTCTGGAGAGTTTCCAGGTTTCTTTGGCTGAATGGCATGCCGATATCCTGTTGTATTCATCAGGACCAATGCCACAAACAAGAATTTTATTTGCACGAAAATTCTTTTCTATGGTTTTTCGGTCGGCGTCATTGAATTCTTTTCTTGTTTTGGGAACAGTTACAGCAGGGTCACCACTGGTTTTTGTAGGAACGAAGGGTCCATCACAAATGACGTCCCAGAGCTCGGAATCTTCAGTCATGATGAAGTCGTGCATCTTGATCTTCCACCATCCATAATATTGGCCATTGAACCTTGGTGGCCTGTAGGGCTGTAGGTAGACTGACCTTTTTCAAAGTTTTGGTGGAGCAGCCATGAGGATCCTTTCTAGGTGTTAGTCTGATAGAAAGAACCTGCTCTGATACCAATTAATAGAATTCGAGGGTCCACCAAACTATATAGAGAACTAGGTTCTCTATTAGTTTTCACAGATCACACACACATGGAAATAAGTAATGACACTGAGAGTTTTTACGTGAAAAATTCTCAGCTCACGGGATTAAAAACCACAACCTACCTTTGTAAGACTTCAACTTCAATAGTGAACAAACTTTTAGATTACAACCTATTGTAACCTAGGAATTAACTTCTTAATCCCTCACTAACTTGTAACAATCCTATTACAAGCAACTTTATAATACACTCTATAACAAAGACTTTACAACTCGACTAACTCTAGCCAAGACACAAACGCAAGAGTTTATGAATTACAAAGAGTTTCCTACACAATGCTTCTAAGTATGCTAAGTAGGAATTACAAGTAAGAACTTTTACAAAGGTACAACTCAACTAAGGACATATAATAACTTGATATGGGAACTAGTACGTAGAAGTGTTGTTCTTTGTTCTTGATGCACCTGAGAATCGTTTTCTAGATGATCAATCATTGTGGGAGTGCTTGAGTAAATTCTCTAAGTGTTCAAGTGATGTTTTGTCCTTGGTTTAACGTTAATATAACATTGATGACATCACTTGAATGATGTAAGCAATTTGGGTACAAGATCCTTCCCAATGGAGTTGACAGCTGCACTGTGATGTACTGTTGTGTGTGCAGGCAGTCACCTTCTAGCTGTTGGAGAGTTGACTGGTACGATCACCAGGGGAACTGATGTACATCTGTTCACTTTGTTGATTCTTTAACTTCTGAAATACTGACGAACATCTACAGCTTAAGTCTGGTTATTTTCACATGCTTGAAAATGTGTACCAGATGTGTATCAGGTTCCTTATCTGGTTCTTGACATTAAGTTTATTAGATCATCAAAACATAGTGTACTATAACCTATCAATTACTTCAATCCAAGTTATCACAATAACTTTATCTATTATGATTTATGAGAACTTTTTAGCCATATATTCAACCTGCTATAGATATATTTTCAAGCTCTTCAAAGAAAAAAGGATGACAAGGAAAAGTTGTGTTTCCCTTCACCCTAAAGATGTGGTAAACAGGAATATTACTCTAATTACGAGTAAGTGATGAGTGGTTCCAAGTTAAATATTCAGTGCGGTGGTTACTCGATGATATACAGTTGCAACCACATTCCACATATGTTCGCTACAAAATCCGTGTTCAGATAAATAAATAAAAAAGGAATCAACTTGTCTTCATTTTGAAGTAAAATAATTGCTGTTTAATTATTTGAGGGACCAAATTGAGCTGAAGAAGTATGATAACTAACGATAGATATAAAACGAAATATTAGTTAAAAATTTGCCTTCCTAAATCACAAAGCCACAGAATGCATTGTTCATATGGTATGCCAATCATATTTCGAAATTAAAGGAAATGGTTGCAATGATTCAAAAGTTCCAAGAAGTTAGGCGATCTAAATATTAGCTTAGGGGCACGTTTAACATTTCAAAAGCAAAATAAACCACAGACAAAAAGGTCCCATCGTATTGTAGCCGCCCTTACTATGCCACCTGCTTAGAGAAATTCATAGTAAATTGTTTGGGCATTTTTATTTGCGTAATGGCCCAAATTATTGCTTAAATTGGCTAAATTTGACCTCACTAACTAACATCACAAGCTTCTCAATTATGAATTCTTATAAGAGAACTGAGGCCATACAAAATTGAACTTTCCAGAAGCTTTGAGAGAACGGCGCCTAAGTACGACAATTGAGGTTGCTTTTGTTATAATTTAAGAATTCATCAACAGAAATATCTTGAGGAGTAGTTAAAACGGAATAATTGTGAGGTGGACCTTATAGCTATGTATCCGGGCTACTCCCTCTCTCTCTAGCAGAATGATATATGTTCTTATTCACATATTAACTTTCATTATTTAAAAAACAAACACAAAAAATAAAAATTATAATATTTGGACTTCTACGCAGCAAAGAATAGTCAAATTTATCCTCGAACTATGCAAAATGATTCTGATTTCAGATTTGATCTGATGAACATTGAATAACAAAATTGTAGTAACTGACTTAAATTAAATTTGGAAAAACATGGTTAGAATATAAAATATGATATACTATATTATAATAATATGAATGGGGAAGAGATAGTGACGTATGAGCTTTATGACTTTTCCAGAAATTAAAGTGAACGGTCAAATCAATCTAAGACGTTCGGTTTATATAGTCTTTTTCCCACCGTATTTTGGCCTTTGTTCTAAAGTAACTTTCGGATTTCCATGGAGGAGGACAGGCAGACTCCTAAGCCTCCCGCTGTTAGGTAATTACAGGTCACATATCACTCTCCCACTCCTTTTCTAATCATGCAGATTATTATGGCTATGTTATAAAACAACAAAAAAACGAAGAATAGTATTGCAGAGAAAAAGATAAAGAAAATTCTTATTGATAGGGATCATTTACAATGAAACAGAATTCCTCAATTTATAGGGGAAAGTGACTTAGCCACCAAGTAACAAATCCTAAAATCTATCTAAAATATACACATTCACCTAAAATACAATTTTATTTATAACGCTCCCCCTTGAATGTCTATTCAACAGATAATGTACCTCGTTAAAATCTTAACTAAAATAATACCCAGGGGGAAAAAAATTCTAGAGAAGGAAAAAGAGTACACATATCTAACAATACGCCTTTTGGTTGCCTCATTAAAAACCTTACAAAGAAAATCCAGTGGGACAAAACCTTGTAAGGGAAAAAGAGTGCAACGCATATTAACTCCCCCTGATGAGAGCATCAATTCACATCCTTGAGCCTTCGCATCCCGATCTTGTACACTAGCTTCTTGAAGGTTGACATTAGGAGAGATTTGGTGAACAAATCAGTCATATTATCACTTGAATGAATGTTGCACCTTGAAATCTTCATTCTTTTATATATATAATGTCTTCATATAATGTCGTGGAATAGCCTTTTCAATATTTCCATAGAGGGAAAAATTCTCGCTATCACATTATCATGCTTATAATTATAGCAAGATAGAAATGTGCACAAATTGTACTTAGGATGTGGTACTTCATGACCAAGAATTTTATATGCTTTAAGCAATTTAAATTCTTCATGGATTGTCATATAAGTTAAATCATATAAGCCATATGAATGGGCTTTAGATGCATATCAAGTTTTTATGTCATGCTAGACATATAAGATAGATAAAGGCAATTGCACGCACCATTGACTTTATACTTTTAAGTGTTTGAATTGCAGGTCCAAAACTACATGTCTTCATATGAAACTAGTTCTATTCGAATTTTCTCTCTTCCATTTGGCCAATATTTTTGTGTTTATATTCGACAGACTTAAGATCATCATCTATACTTAGCGTTATTATAGATGTCGACGACGAAAATTTTATCTCGGTTCCAATATTTTTTTCATAAAGACATAACATAGAGATCTCTTCATTCATATTTTCAGGTACCTGAACTCCTCCTGAGATTTTATGAAGTGTTATGTCATGTGAGCTTCTAGATCGCTTGCCTCCTTATTATGATCATTTTAATCATTTGCTCATCTTCTTTATCAAGAATTCTATCTGAAACCGATTTGTCTATATGCTTTAAGCGTACTATAGACTTTGTCCTTCTAGGACTTATTCTAATATGAGCATTTTCAGTGAGAATATAGTTACTTTCTTTGGGTCAGCAAATGCGTCTAGCATGCTTTGCAATATATTGTAGATGAATTATCTTTTTATGAACTTCAAGTTCATATTATCTTATTCGAGGATCGAGATCTATTAATAATAATTCATTCCATGTAATGTTTTCTCAATTGTTTATCTTGTCTTCCACTCATGTTAGAAAAGCTAATTTTCTTCCTCAATTTTGGGAACCCATCTTTGTGCATTATGGTGTTAATAAAAATATACGCCGCATATCAATAGTAATAAGATGGAAGTATTTGGTTCCTGGCCTTGAACCACTTGTGGGGAGAGAATGTAATATACTTTCGTACATAATGCATATCAAACTGATATAAATAACTTTGTTCTCATAAGTAATAGTTTAACTATTAAGTGGAGGCACTCAATAAATTATCTTGCTAAACCAGTTCTGATGTAAACGAACTTATCAGGATAAACTATCTTGAATAGAAAATCTGGAAATTATGCTCTAAATTAAATTATTGAGCAAGTTATCTCGCAAACACCGGGTTGTGGGTTAATAATAATCGCGCATGTAACCATCTCATAGATGCATCTTATATGTTATACATGGCAGGTCAATGAGACCATATTCACCTTTGATATTTTCGGCATCTATAGGATTCAATCCCAATTTTAGTTTGTCTATTAGTTAATGGGAACAAACAATATAAGAGAATTCATATAGAACTTTCTAGTTCTTTAATACTTACCCATGTGAATTCTCTTTTATTTTTGCACATCATACTTAAATTAACATGGTTAAACCAATTATGCCAACTGGATAAATTATCAATATTGATAAAGTTCAGGTTTACACATGACGTGTGCAATTATCAATAAACTCCAAGTTTATTATGACGTTTTTATATCAATAAACATTCACTTTATTGTGGTATTCTTTTATTTGTGTAGTATAAACTGAAGAATAAAGCGGGTAACTTTAACATACATATTATCCCGCTATAGGTTGTAGTAATAGAATATATTAAATCTCTCCGTTATTTATAGTCTCAATATAACCAACCGTTTTCGTGAATACTTAGAAACTCAATAAGTTCCTTTGAGACTTACTACAACACAATAAATTGACATGATAATCAATTGTATTCCTCCAAAATAATAATAATTGGCTCTTCCAGTGCTCTCAATTAATTTGGTACTACCACATATTCATCAACATCCATATGGTGAATATCACTTTTAAAGAGTAAGTTATAAATTATGGTCATTGTCAAAATTATATGCAAGATCCGTTTCTTGCATTACTGTTATCCTTTAGTAGTCACATTGCCAAAATATTTTGGCGTACAATAGGTACGTGACCAATGATCATTCATGCCATAATAATGGTATTATTTTCTTATATCATCTCAAACTTCCTTCTAGAGATTAATGTGGTATGTCCACTACCACTAGCACGTTCATATTCTTCCAAGAATGAATATGTATTCATAAATCAGATGTTGTCACATTCACATCATGAATGGACCATAATCATTTATATGTGCTTTACAAAATCTCATGTCAAATCGATGACAAATATTACTTTCACATAGTGAAAGATTATTTTGAGAATCCTTATTATTCTCATTATCATAATGATGATGACGATTATAATTTCGTCTATTGTCACGTCCACATCCATTGATATCTTCATGGTAATAATTTTTGTCTTCTTTTTGACTTATTATATATTGCTACCACATTCTCTTAAGGGAATGAGAATGAAGCAAATTCAATGAGACGAGTTTCCACTTCTTTGCCTACAATCATGCATGAATTTGATCAGGGTTGTGATGACCCAATGGGTCATTTTATGAATTTAGACTCCGTTCTAGACTTATTAGCCATAAAAAGATTAATTTTAACTACCTCAATTTTCGTGCGCAGTCCGGGCGTGAAACCGGAAAGCTTTTATGTGAAAATATAAAAAATAATAATTTTTAGAATTAAAAATTTGGTTTTAGCTGACTTGAGTCAATCTTTTGAGTAAACGGACTCGGATATGTGTTTCGATAATCTCGGAACGTCCGCAGTAAAATATGGGACCCGGGCGTATGCTCGAAAATGAATTCCGAGGTCCCAAGCCTTAGAAATTAATTTTTGAAAGAAATTATTTTGTTGAAATATTTATGAAATAAAGAAAAGAATTAATGTTTAAAATCATTGGTATCGGGCTTGTATTTTGGTTCCGGAGCCCGGTACAGATTTGTTATGATATTTAGGCCTTGCCTATAAAATATGGTAAAAAATGAAGTTCGTTTGACGTGATTCGGACATCCGGTTGAAAAGTTATGAACTATAAGTGTTCTTCAGGAAAATAATGAGTTTTGAGGTTTAATTTGTTGTTTTACATGTTATTTTCATGATTTGAGCACACGAGAAAGTCTGTATGATACTTTTAGAGTTGCGTGCATGTTTGATTTAGAGCCCCAAGGGCTCGAGTGAGTTTCAAATAGGTTTGGGTTGTGTTGCGCTCGTTCTTTCTTATGCTTCGACGTCATTTCTTCAAGCATAAATGATATCATATTGAACAAATGAGCTCCGATTTCTGTTTTGAGTGAAGTATTGGATCCGTATCGTAATTACGGCCCCGTAGCAAAAAGAATCATCAAATTTGGACATCGTATGAGGGTTTTATGGGCATTTTACTAAGGTTGCCAAATTTTTCAGGTTAATTACGAAATTGCCCCTGACGACGTATTAAAAATCTGCACAAATTGCAAATATTAAAACCTACATATCTCCCTCATTATAAGGCGAAATTGAGTTATTCAAAAGCCTAACTTGACTAGAATTTTACAAGGAATCCATTAGACATATAAAAATCGAGTTTCAGGATCATTTGGCACAAAAAACGAGGCAGAATAGCTGACAGAAAAATATATATAACACGGACAGACTTCTTCTTCTCCAAATTTTCGAACCCCACAGCCCTAGGAACGAATTTATTCACCAAATTTCATCCCCAAGTCATAGGTAATCAATTCTAAACTTGACTCTTTCAATTACCCATTGTTTTTCATCACTTTTAAATCAAAAACTAAGAATTTTCATGGTAAAAATTGAGGGTTTGGGTAGAATTAGAGAATTTTGTAAAAATCGAATCTTTACCTCAAATTGAGGTCGGATTTCGAAATTAATTGTATATTTGGGTTCGTGGGTGAATCGGTAAACATAATTTGGTCCGAACCCCGAGTGTAGACCAAGAGGGCTCAGACTCGGGCTCGGGTTTTCACTTTTTTTGAGAAAACTTAGAAAAAATTATATTTTTCAATAAAGTTAGTTCATTTAGCATTAGTTAATGATATT
>MDKI01091492.1:0-11987 GCA_005239505.1 Nicotiana paniculata | reverse complement strand
TATATATATATACACTTTCAAAATAGTGCATATGCATCATCATTTGATTTATAAGCATACACAAATTTTTTTCCATAGTTTTCTATAATTTTTAAAGGCTTTAAATCAATTTATTTCTGTATTTTATTATATAAATATCCGATAATTATCCTCCAAATTATTTTTATGATGATTTAATCACCTAAACTTATCATTTTTATCAATGTGAGGTTTAAAATATTTTTCAGTGCATTTCTTATAATTACATTTGCAATTTTAAGGCTAAATTGTATATATTGCAATAATAGCCCACATGCATATATAATTACATTATTTATGCAGAAAATGACTTTTTATATTTTTAAAATGTTAAGTAGTTATTTTTAATCACTTTAGTGCACAAATGATATTTTTGATATTTATTAATTACTTTTATAAATTATTTATTTATTAAACATTGGGTATTTAAAATTTGGCCCAAACCTTACTTGTTTTCGGACCTAAACTACCCCGTCCCAGCCCAATAACATCTAAGCCCAAACCAAATGACCCCCAACCCAACCAATTAAACCAACCCAACCCAAGACCCCCAGCTAATCGTGGCCGTTGATCTCAGAGATCAACGACCCATATTACTTCTTCCCTTTTAATTACCCTAACACTCCCCTAACCCTAAATCACTTTCACCACTCTCCGCCTTTGAACTCTCCCAACCCCTTCTCTCTGTCAAACCCTATCTGTCTTCTCCCTAAATCCCTCTCTTAATTCCACCAGACATGGGATTATACAGTCATTTCTTTCCATATACGACTCTTCCCTGGTACTGGATCCTTCCCTATACCGCTTGCCTAAACATGGCAAGCGAATCTCATCACAATCGAACCAAAGTCAGTTCAACTTCTTGACCTTTCCATTATTCTGTCTATGTTCATTCTTGTTCTATTATGAGTATGAATCTCTGTGTATCTCTGTTGATTCTTACTTACCCTAAACATTAGGGTTTCAGATCTCTTTAGATCGAACAAAAATTGGTTCGATTCTTTGATCTTAAGCGATATTTCTGTCTATATTCATCTTATTATGTGCAACTTTTGATTTTTTATTCTTAGATTCTGTCGATTTTTGTACTTTCCTTAGAATTAGGGTTTTTGAATTTTTCTCTTTTCCTTACTGATTTCGATTGCATGTGATGTTATTTCCTTTCTAGTGTTTGACTGATGATTTTCTTTGTTTGGGTGTTCGATTTCTACTGCTATATAAACCCCTCCCCATTCCCCTTTGAGCAAGACTGGAATCATTAAGAAATTTACTAAAAAAATTAAAGTTACGTGCTCTTTGTTCTCTAATACTCTTTCTCTATATTCTGGTTCCTGGCCGGTTGAAAGCCAAGGCTAGAAATTCTGGGTTCTTTCTCTTTGTTGATATTCATAACATTGTGGATTTTCGTTCTTTCTTGTTTTTTGCTTAACTAGTGAGTTACCAAACGTTTGTCATTTTATTCTTATTTACCTGTCATTAGCATATGTTTTTACTTCTGAAGATTGTGGTTTAATGTGTTTCTGGGCTATTCTCGTGTGCAGTTCTGACTGTCTTACTTCCATTTTAGGTCTTTCTAGTCTGAATTCCATTACATTTGTAGTTTGAGACATGCTTAGACCTGATTTGAGAGAATTAATTTCTTTTTCTTTTTAGTCTGCGTAGACTATGTGTTACTGATGTTTAGAACCTTGCACTTTAGCCATCTCTTTAGTGTTTAAATTTTCTATTAACCCTGTTACTTGAACATGCTTTCATATCCTCTTTTAATGGATTAGTTGACTAAGCATGAATGTATTCACTAAGTATCTAGCATAAGTCTATTTCTGAACTAGATGTGATAACATGTAGCATCTTTGATCCTATATGCTTCTACCATGTCTTGACTCCCCAATAGTTGCCTTAATTTGTTCTCATTCTGTTAAGTTCTGTTGCCAATTGATATGATACCTTCTTGGGACACTAGCATCTACACTTAGCATAATCTGAACCTTTTTCTTACTATGAGTATGTGTGCATCAACCTTGCAAACCTGTCTTGTTAATATATGCATTATGTGTTGAACATGTTAAGTCTGTTCTTAAAACCTAAGCATGTTCTATTAAATGTTCTATGTGCTCAACTTGAATCTGTTTGTACCCCTCAGTGTTGTCCCTTAACCATAGTCTATTCCATTACTGTCTGGCCTCTTTTGAGTTCTTATTCTTAGCCGGCTGAAAGCCAAGACTACTTAGGTTCTATCATTTGACCTCCCTAGTGTGAGCACTGCTCGGGGACCAATTGAGACCCTTGTGAACTCTGACACACTAGGATTTGGTCCTTAGTCTTTCTATGAATTTCCCCTATCAACCTCCATAGTGTGAGCACTGCCCTGGGTTCTTGAAGCCCTTGGGAACTCTGACACACTAGGGTCTTGGTTCTATTTTCTCAACTCTGTTTTCCACCTACTAGATGAATCACATGGTTTCTGACTGCCTTATGTCAATGAAGATGTAATTTCTGGGCTGTTGTGAACCATAGGAATGAAGGCCTAGCCTAGCGGGGTGTATCTGTGGGCCTGCTATAGGTTCAATATAGTTATTTTGTTTTGTAATTTATGCCATTCATTGGGTCTGTAATAATGTTGTAATAACAATTGGGGTATTAAAGAGGGTTTATCTTAATACTTGCATTAAATGGGTAGAAATCCTGCCCATAGGTGCTCTACTTTGCTCAAATTTGTTATTATGCTCAAATATGTTCAGTTATAATGTATTAGAAGTCCTGCCTATAGGTTCTCAACTTTTCTCAAATATGTTATACTTTTACCTAGTAGAAACCATGCCTATAGGATATTAAATGACTAATATCTCAATGTGCATATGCATTAGGCTGTATAGGATTCTGTTAATTTGCATGCTACCTAATCTGCAAATTTAGATACCATGCCTATAGGATCTAAAAGCAGTCTCAATTATGACTATAGAAATCATGCCTATAGGATGTACAATCAGTCTCAATTATGACTATAGAAATCCTTCCTCTAGGGTCTAAAATCAGCCTTAATGATTATCCTGCCCGTTTGCTTTAAGTGCTAATGTTGAAATTTCAACACTGTGCTAATCATCATTATTAGAAAGCATGACTATAGGACTCAACTTAGCAGTTCTGAATATATTCCTATGATTACCATTTTTAGTTACTGCGTGAATCACCTAGATATCATGCCTATAGGTTTAACCTCTTATACTTATAATCAGTAGGCAACTGCGTAGTCTTTTAGCAATCGTATTAAGAAATGGATTTTGCATATGAAATTGTCTGCCCATTAAAATCCAGAATCATATAGAGATCATGCCTATAGGATTCAATAACTTTAGTTTGTCTAAAATCTGCAACTGTCAAATGTTAACTGGTTTGCGTGCATTTGTTGTCTAAGTGCGGAGGCTAACTTGAGCCCTTATTTGTCTATACTTTAAAGTCCAAATTATTTTGTATGTAACCTAGTTTTCTCCTTTTTGAGCAACCTAAGTTAAGTCTAAAACCACCCAAGATAGATGTCCAAATGCCTCCTGGGCCATAGGTATGGGACGAGTAGTGCATGCATGAGGTACGATCTAGAATCAACCAGTGCGCTTTAGGTAAACAACTTAAAGATAGTAATCGAGTAGCAGGAGATGATAGCCTATGCCCGCAGAATTATACGAGTAACACCCCACCTCGAAGGAGTTTACGTAGTATTATTTATGTTGCACGGGGTGATAATTTAGGCTAAAAAACTTAGGACCCCCACCTTTTCTTTTAAAATCAATCATTTTGTTTACCCAATTTTGTCTTTTCTTTTTATTTAGACTAATTCATATAATTTGAGTTCGGCCGGGACCTACAGTTTTGGACCTCGAGGAGTGCCTAACACCTTCTTCTCAAGGTAATTTGAGCCATTATCCGTTCTTTGGTAACGCAAACTGGTTAAACCTGAGTTATTTATAAATAGGTGCCCTAACACATCTCAAACCCGTTAGGTGGCGACTCTCTCTTTTAACACCCTTCCTTAAAAGAGTTGTCACGTGTCGAAACCCGATTTCGCTAGAAAAAGGGGCACGACAACATGGCGACTCTGCTGGAGTATTTTTAGGCTCTTACCATTGCGAACTTGGCCTATATGAATAAGTTTTCTCTGATGAACGTTTCTTTATTATTTTGCTGTTACATGAATATCCCGCTCCCTTTTCCCCTTTTGTTGCTACATGCACATCCTCTTCCCTATTTTCCCTTTATGTGAATTCGTGTTAATATGCAAGTCTTCGCCTAGTTTGGTTACAATATGCGTTCTCCCTTTATTTTCTAGTCTTGTCACTTCCTCCAATTAATTTTTTTTAAAATTTTCTATATCATGTCTCTCCCTATCCCTACCCCCTTTACTTGCTTTATCACAATTCTTTCACATTGCGCGAACTAACTTCTTCCTTCTTTTCCTTTCTTTTATGTGTTTACGTTTCATTTATTACTGCATTTACTGCATTCATCATGAAAAATATTTGACAACGCGTTGTTCTACCTTTGCATAAAGCATGCTCCACATCATGTTCCACTCGTGCGTAATTAATACCATATCGGTGCTTTATGAGTGTCCGCGCTCTTACTAAATTACCCTTTTTTAAATTTGGAAAGGCTTATTTGTGGTAAAACTAGTTGATCAGCATTTCAATTGACGGTTCCGTTCCTTTTCCTCTCAAGTTGTCCACTTGAGGGTACCAGTCTAGACTTTTCTAGAAACCCCGCTCTGATATTAACTGTGTATGCATCATGTCTAAACCTAGTATAGGTCAGAACGCTATTAGCGTAATAACCCTCTAAGGCAAGCCTTGTCCAAAGCCCACTGGGATTTCCATAATCCCAACATGTACAATCATGATATGTGCATTATTTGGAGAAAACGTGCCGATGTGCTAATCATTAATGTGTAAATAGTCGAATCTGGAGGGGGAAAGGGCTAGCTTTATTTGTTTTGCAAAAATGAGGCACGAAGTCCCTAGGTTCAGCATGGTTCGAAGTATCCCACCTTTGTTGCTATATTGGTGGGAAAATATCTCGCCAAGTGAAAAAAACCACTTGAAAAGAGTTCTCGGGAATTTACCTTCATTGTTAGATATTCAACCAAATAATGTACTGATTGAGGCTGCTACTATGTTCTGGGATGAGAAGAGGACCGTCTTCCGTTTTGTGACATAGAAATGACTCCCTTTCTAAAGGAAATAAGAGGCTTTGCTGGGCTTCCCTAGGATAGCCCTGGTTTGTTGGTATCAAAAAATCGTACTTCTCAAGGCTTTCTAAAAATGATGGGTTTCAGAAGGAATGATGAGTAGTCTGCCTGAAGAAATCTTACATACCGTTCGATTTCCTTTACGAGCATTATGGGCACAGCAAATCCTACCACCTTTATCATGATGAGTTTGCCATAACTTCTTTGGGTTGGACTCACCACCAGGTCTTTGCACTCATTGTCTATTTTCTAGGGATGCTGGTATTTCCAATACAAGGAGAAAAGATTCATACTCGCTTAGCTATGGTCACTAAGAACCTAATGGAAGGAATTGAGGGGCAGACTTACACTATTATCCCAATGATCATGGCTGAGATGTACCGAGCCTTAGACCGTTGCAAGAAAGGATATAGGCATTTTGAGGGTTGCAATCTGTTGCTACAAATATGGCTGTTGGAACATCTTCAGAGAGGACAATACCGTCAAGAGTTTCCGTGATGACCATGGAATGACCATATTGCTTATCACCATCCAAAGAGAATGACTTATATCCCGGACAGGTTTGCACAACCGGGAAACGCTATGAGCTGGGTACACTTTTTTAGCAATTTGACCAATGACAAGGTCCATTGGATGTTCGAATGGTTCCCTAGTAGTGAATTCATCATCAGGTCGAGAGATGTTCCTCATATAGTACTAATCGAATTAAGGGGTATCTATCCTTATGCTCCTATCAGAGTCATGCGGCAAGCTGGGAGGAAACAAGTCATACCACGAGTCTCCAAAATGGTTCATTACAAAGCAGACTTCCAAGGGAATCATTCTGTTTAAAATCGAGGCACAACATATGTGGCATCAAAAGATTTTTGTAGAAAAGGATACTATTGAGCCAGATCGGTATCATGCCGGCCATGTGTACTTCTACCCATCATGGTTGGTCGATGACATAGCGGGAGAGGTCAAGCAAGAGATTGCTTTGAGAAATAGGGTCATAGATGACGTTGCTGAGGCACATGTCAAATACAGAAGGTTACGCAAAAGGGTTTTTGAACCTGAGGCCAGGAATTTGGAACAAAAAAAATTGGACATGGAAGCAACCAACGAATGGAGGGGAATCGCTACCAAATCAACAGAGAGGTTGGAGTATTTAGAGCAGGGCTTGATGGAGCTTAAGGAGAAGATGAGAAAAAGGGTTGTGGACTATCAAAATGCTGAGGTAAATGAAGGAGGACATCTCGCAAGGGCATATATTCTATTGGAAATGCGCGACCTGGGGAATCTGATCGATGGGGGATAATACGGCAAAGCTTGGAGAAGTTCTCTTTGAGACCGAGTAGATTAGGATGATATTTACTTATTTTCTAGATTCGTTTTAGAATTCGATTGTAATAAGGCAGATGCTAGTAGAGGCTCTTTATAATTATTATCGTTTTAGTAGAGATTTGGTCTATTTATCATATTAATGAAATGACACAAGTATCGGCATTGAGTTTTCTCCAAATCTATATGTCGCTAGGCCTACCTCAGGCATACTGGCATCATCGGTGTATCATACCATATCTAGAGGTCCTCCACATCCTCCTCCTCCAAGAGACCCTAAGAAAAAAGGAAATGCTAAGATGGACGATATGATTGGTATCAGGAAAGACAACATAACACATGCAGAGAATGTCGAAACTTCGGACAGTCGAAGTACTCCGACACAGAATGACTTGGTTTTGTGGTTAGATCAAAAGATACTGGATTTACAAGGGGAACTTGAGCATGTCCATAACTTGGCAAACCTCTCCGTCACCTTTAATGTCCCGAACATCAACCAACAAAATGCACAAAACCCAACACCTCCTCAAAACACACAAAACTAGCATCTGCAAAATCCCCCCCACCTTATCAATATGCCATGCCTCCCCAAAATCCTAATCCTCCACCAGTACCAACTCCTTCTCAACACCAACATCATCCAACCTAGTAACCACAAACTACCACATACCACACTCCTCAAAACACACCACAACCTACCCCTGATCCCCATAACGCAACCAATGATCACCACTGCAGCCAAATCCCTGGAATCCACCAAAGTAACCCCATATACGTAGAAACCTTACTGCACACTTCACAACAAACCCCTTACACACTAGAATTTACTGAGAAGGACCTTCTCATCAAGAACATGGCGGAGGAACCTAAGAAGCTTATAAGTCGAGTCCAAGGCGTCGATGTTGGTAAAGGCATCGAAGGTATGAACTATGAGGATTTGTGTATTCAGCTAGACGTAGAACTGCTAGAGGGTTACAAACCTCCTAAGTTTGAAATGTTCGACGGAACAGGTGATCCAAAGGTGCATCTGAGAACGTATTCCGAAAAGCTCGTAGGGGTTGGTAAATACGAAAGAATCCGCATGAAGTTATTCATGAGAAGCCTCACTGGAGACGCCCTATCCTGGTATGTTGATACCCAATTTTTCCCTATAATATTTCCGAAATGCATATATACTTTCAAAATAATGCATGGTCATCAATTAGTAATTTTCTGTAATTTTAAAGGATTTTAAATTAATTTATTCCATCATTTTATTATCTATATAATTATTAATTTAATCACAAATGATTTTATAATAATTTTATTTCTTAATTTTTATCATTTATATTTATATTAAGCTTTAGTTATTTTTTTCATAATTATATTTACATTTGTAGGTTATAATTGCAATAACTTTGCAATAATAGCCCATATGTGCATAATTACTTTATTTTACAAGAAAGTGACCTTTTATATTTTTATAATATTAAGTAATTGTTTTACATAATTTTTGATACATAACTATCATTTTATTCGCTACTTTTATAAATTATTTCATCAAATTAATTGGGTATTTAACATATAGCCTCTTTAATTTTCAGATCTTAGCCCAATGTCCACCCAACCCAATTAAAATCAACCCATTAACCCATAACCCAACACAATAATCCAATCTTATAACCCGCCCCAACCCGGATGGAATCCTGGCCGTTGATCTCAGAAGATCAACGGTCTAGGATCCATTTCCTTTTTTAATTATACCGAACGACCCTAAACCTAATCATTTTCTAAAATTCACCCACCCCTGAATCCCCTTTCCCCTCTATTATCTCTCAACCTCTTCCTAACCCTAGCCCGCCGTTACCTGAACTCCTTCGATTCATGGCTTATTTCTTCGATGTTAGGCCTTATCTGGCCTCCTATATCTACTAGTGTTATGATTTTGTGTTATCCGATGGAATGTCAAAGAGATTCACCACAGACTTGGCTTCAAGCCCTCATTTTCTCGATGAATCCGCCTGTGTTCATTCCTATATTTATGAGTACTGATATATTCATGTTTATGGCTTCAAATCTCTGGTTCAAGCCAGATTTTCCTCAACTCTATCTTTCTTTTAAAACCCTAGTTGCTTTCTACTTGAGTCCGTTCAGATTTCTATAGATCTGAAAGGATTTTAAGTTTATTTGATACTTTTCTTTTAAGATCTTCTGTTTTTACCATCATTGTTGGCCGATTTTCGTTTTTCCCTAAAAGCTAGGGTTTCATCTTTAAGTTTCTGCAAAAACGTTCTAAAATATTTAAGTGCTTAACTCCGGTTCTCTTTACTTGTTCGACTGGTTTTCATATCTATGTTTTAATCCCTAGGGTTTCCAGTTATTCCACTATTTGTTTTGATATTTGCCCGTTATTCTTTAGCTCTGTTAATTAAAAGGTATTAATTGATTTTTGTTTGCCTGATTAGGATTTGGAACTCTGTCTTCTTTTAAAACTGATATCTCTCTGAAAGGTTTTACCTATCCTTTCCTTATATGTAATTCGTAATTAGTACTACCTTACTTAATTATACTGCTAGCTTGATTTCTAGGTTTTGATTGTTTTGGCTGACCTCTAATTGATTTACTACTTACCTTATTTAGCCTCAATCATGTCTACTGATTTACCCCGTGAAAGACTCTCCTTAATTTAAGTTTTACTTGCTGTTAATTTATTTTCGTTAAGCCCTAATTGACTGATTAATTGATGTTGCATGCCTTATTTATGTGCAATTGATTTCCCTTGCCTTATTTAGTTTACTCTACTATATGCTATATAAACTGCTATTCTGATTTCTATCAAACACACGAACACACATAGAAAAATACTGAAACACACACACAACTTTACTCTTACACTCTCAATTGTAGTCTTTCTACTTCTATTTTGCTGCTCTGTCTAGCCGGCTAAAATCCAAAGCAAGACCCTTGGATTCTACTTGCTTTCATCTTCCTGTTTACTACTTCTTAACTGGTATGCTCATATTTCTGTTAGCATACTCTATTCAATATACTATGTAGTTGAACCTATGTCCTTCCTGTTTATTGCTCTTGATTGACATGACTTAATTTTTGTTAACTTGTCTTGTCCTATATATTAGTATGGTTAATACACTATAGAATATTCCTGTTTGATCCATGACACTCGTTTACTTATTTCTCAACTAGCATGCGTCAAATCCTGTCCTATTTTATGTGTTAATAATTTACCTTAATATGTTCCTGATTAATCCATGATTTCTGTATACTTCTTTCAAGGATAATGGTGCTCTAAATTCCTGCTATTTTCTCTGTATGGTTGTCATATTTGCCATTTAACTTCAGCATGTTTCTATTTGATCCATGATACTTGTCTATCTGTATTTGAAACTAGCATGCTTTAGCTTCTATCATCCTATTCTGCACTATGTGTTCATCTGGTTGTTTACTCTAAATTTCAACATGTCCTTTCTTGGTGCATGATTCCACCTAGTAATATTTAATGAACTAAGTCATGTCCAGCAATGTGAAACCTCGTTTGACTTAATTGTGACCCTGTTCTGCCTGTAATTCAGTGTTCTTACTCTTGTTGTGACTATTGACACCCAATCTGATTTTTTTCTGTTTGTGATCTTGTAACTTGTCTATGCACTTCTAAATAAAACTGTTTCCCTACGATTATCTCCTACTCTTATATACTACTTTCAACTCCTACTTTTAGATATCTGGGGTCCTGCACCCCAGTGTGAGCAGTGCCTAGGAGTCCATGAGACTCCTCTGAACTCTGTTCACTAGGGTTGGCCTTCCAAACTTGTTTACAAAAACTGCTTCTTTGAAAAGGTTCTGGTGTGAGCATTGCTCGGGGTCCCTAAGGCCCTTGGGAACTTTGATACACCAGAAGCCCATTTGATGTATTATGGACTGCTGGTGTACTCCAGAATTGATTGAAGGTCTGGCTTCCAGGTTGACTTTGGGCCTGCCAAGGCTCCCTATAGTATATTGATTTTCATTATGTAATTCATTCGTATTGGCCTGTAATAATAATCTTTGTAAAACAGATTTGGGGTTACTAGTAAAAGCTGTGAGGGATTTTTTATATATATTTTGTTGGGTTCGGGTAGAAATCATGCCTATAGGATTGTTGTGATTATTTACATGCATTAGAGACCATGCCTAAGGACTTATCTCATTATTTAGTCCTGAATTTCACACCAGCATCCTAGAAATCCTGTTACATGACGTTTATCAATTCTGCATCAAAATCCATTCTTATGCATATTCTCAAGTCTCAATGTGCATTAGAAACCATGCATGTAGGATCTTCTTTGGGAATTATCAACCTTGTCTAACATTCTGTTAACATCTCCGCTCACTTAGATATCATGCCCATAGGAAATAAGTGCAAAAACAGTTTCAGCACTTAAACATCATGCCTATAGGAAACACATATCAAAAATTAGTCTTGACACTTAGACATCATGCCTATAGGAAGTAAGTGTAAAAATCAGTTTTTGCGTTTAGATATCATGTCTATAGGAAATAATGTTTGTAATCAGTTTCAACACATAGAAAGCATGCCTATAGGATCTAAAAAGATGAAATCTGCATGTTAAAATCAATCACTGGTTTACAGTTTGGATACCATGTCCATAGTATTCTACCCGGTTATCACTTAGGCAAGCCTGTAGGATAATTAAAATCTTGGGTTTAAAATTGTGATTTTCTTTCTGCTTGTAAACGTGCCCAGATTCAGTAAGTGATAAAAATCAGTAGGCAAACTGATGGATATTCACAGCCCCGCTTTAGTAAAACTGCTATACATTCTGTTTGTGCTCATTTAGATACCAGCCTATAGGACCCCCCTAAATCGTTTAAAACTGCTTGTTTGAATAAGCGTGCAACTGTTTGTTTATTTGTGGATGTAAACATAAGTCCCCTTAACTGCTCCTTATGTGACAGTCTTACTTGATATTTTGTTTGTCGCTTAGATTTTCCCCTTTTAGAGGTCCTAAACACCTCCAGGACCATAGGTAAGGGACAGGTAGTGCACGCATAGGATACATACCAGATGCTATTAGAACGCATAGATAATAATTGAAAAGGGGAGGGTAACTGGGTATAAAGGAGATGATGACCTGTATGCTAATGCTATGCGTAAAACCTCTATTTGAGGAAGGTTACCGAGTATTGTATAGAAATGATCCTATAGGCTAATAAAACTAGGACCCATTTAATTTCCGTTTTAAAGTAATCTCTATTTGTTTTTAAATTATTTTATTTTCCTTTAAAGACTGATTCGCTTAAATTGAGTTTGGTCGGGACCCACCATTGTGGACCTTGAGGGGTGCCTAACACCTTCTGATCACGCTCAACTATGTCTTATAGAAAGACTAAACGGGCGCTGCAAATATAATCT
>ML366906.1:0-20401 GCA_005239505.1 Nicotiana paniculata | reverse complement strand
TTCTGCGCTTACATCAATTGACTTACGATGTACTCTCACGTACGAAAACATGGGGTGTAACAGGGCACAGAGCATTTAATATACTTTTATGAACGTTATCCTTTCCGGTAACAAGTGGAGTGACTGCATTCGGTCCTCAGCCCCATCTTGGAACATGTCTTCCTCTTAGTCAACCACATGTCATATTATATTTTATTCTATGCACCTGCATGCATCATAAATAAACTTCAATACAGTATTAAATGAATAATCTTCTACTTCTTCTAGAAGATTATGTACAATAAGGAGATAAATGGACATTCACAATATAATATTTTATTACATAAATGACATTTATTATAAATCTTTTATTTCTGTTCGTTTGTAATTTAATGCTTCTACCTATGGCTCTTATAAATCTCCACTTTTTGAATATAATTTCCTTTAATGGTCTTTCAACAACCTATCCTGTACATTTAATCCAATCCATAGGATGATAAGAGTGGGAAACATTCTCTTTCATACGTCCCATTGATCTATTGGAAAAGCAAAGAGTGACATAAACAATCTTTAATTCAATCCTCTTCTGGATATATAAATACTAGAAATCAGAAAGCGACCACTAAACAAGCTCAAAATGTCCTTTCTACCCTTTCTTGGGTTTTCCGCTTATCCTCTTCGGAGAACATAGATTATGACGAAGAGGACACGTGGGGGTCAAAGAGAGTGTGGACAGTGTTTAGTTCACTAGTTGCTGTCGAAAATTACTACGCAGTAATAAATAAAATCCTCTTCTCTGTAACTGGTCTACCTCTACTACCTCAACTCTTTTTTTCTCTTTTGTCGTACATTAGGGTTTCAACTTTCAACTCTTGACTGGTTCTTCATCCCCCTCATTTCAGCTTTAGGTATTGTAGTTTTCGCTAAGTTTGATATTTTCTTGAGGTTAAGTATGTGGGTTTTATTTTTGTTTACCTGTGCAATGTTGTTCTTTGAATGTGGTTTAAGGATTTTCTTTCTCTGTCTTCCTCTTTTTGGTGTGTCTAATGAAAAGTTCTGGGCTTTGTATGTGTGTGTTTTATTATCAGTGCAATGTAGTTGGAATATTATCTTCTTTTTTTTGTTTTTTCTCTTTTTGTGCTTCTAATGAAAATTTTGCTGCTTTGTGGTGGTGAAGGCTGTTTAACTTGACATCTTTTTCAGAACCAGTAAGCTGAAGAAGACTTAATTCCAAAAGTTACTTCTTGGTACTTTTGTTTTTCAAAAAAAAAATTATTTCTTTTTTGCATGTGTGTGTTATGACTTGTTTTGCGTTTGGTTTCTGGCCCTTTAGTAGTAATGCTTGTGGTTTTTTTTGGCCTTGAATTCCATCTTTTTGCCTCTGGGAGTTTTATTATGTTTTCTTCTGTGATATGCTCTATATTTCCACTTAGAAGGTGTTTGCTAAGAAGGAAAATATTTTACCTGGAAAATTTCGTAAAAAATGTTTTCCTGAAAACTATTTTCTAGTATTTGTATGGTAATTGGAAAATATATGTTGAAGATTGATAATAGTGTCAGGCTGCCAGCTATTGGATAGTGTTTTCCATTGAAAATTTTGATGGTTTTTTTCGTGTTAAAATTTTGATGTGTTATTGGGCTTTATGATTTTAGGTTAAATTCTTGTACGTTGTAGTTTACTGGTTAGAATGTTGACCTTAGAAAGTGTAGTACTCCTGACATTGTGCTCACATGTGCACTATTTTAATTTATGCAGTCTCTGAGTTTTAGCAAATGATAGTTTTCTTATCATGCCTCAACTTTGAGGCATAATGTTGCAATTTTAAGTGGCTCGCTGAGAGTGATGCGTCTTTTTCTTTAAAAACGGTTGAATGAATATTATGTTGTTGGATTTTAGTCTCTAGTCCTTTTTGTTTTTTTTGGAAGTCAGTAATTCCGACCAAGAGAAAGGGGACAGGTGGGAAAAGGTTTTTCTAATGTTCCATTTTCTTATTTTTTTCCTCCTTTTTCTGAAAACTGTGATTTCAGTTGTATAATAACCTTCTAGATTTTGTGCAACTTTATAGCAAATGTATTTGCAAAATGACATGGCATAGTACTCACCTATTTGCATGTATTTGGGAAGTGAATTACTTGCTAAGATTCTTGCTTGATTTATGACCTCATTGTTGGCTGCAGCATTGGCTACAGCACTTTGAATCTTTTTTTTTTGCTGGATGTGCAGAATCAAGCCAGTATGTTTATTATCCATTATTATTTTTATTTTTTGAATTGTCATATCATGTGTTATCGCATAGGTAAAACTCATTTGGTATCTAAGATCAAAGACGGGAAATGATATTTTGTTTTTATCCTAATCCTATTGTCTGGTTATGTTCTATTAGTTTGCGGTTAGTAGTTGTCTGCATTCGGTTTCTCTTATTGACTGCTCCTAAGTGCATCTTTTGCCTACAAAAGATCTTTGCATAAAATTTCCAGTTCTCCTGCGGATCTTCTGAAGCTTGTCCTCTTTTTTATAGAGGATTGTGGTGATGGCTGAAGAAGACAATAATGGAGTAACAGAGGCTCTGCCCCCTCCTCCCCCTATTCCACCTGATTTCTCTCCAGCAAAAGCGGAACCAGAGCCGGTGAAGAAAAAGGTTTTACGTGTTCCCATGGCTAGGCGTGGTGTTGGAAGCAAGGGACAAAAGATTCCGATCCTGACCAATCACTTTAAAGTGAACGTGTCTAATGTTGACGGACACTTCTTTCATTACAGCGTATGCTTTCACATACCTCTCCTTGATATGTTCCTATCTTTTCTCTTCTGAATACAATCATGTAAATCCATGTCATTTTTGACTCTGTCTGTTAACAGGTAGCCCTATTTTATGAGGATGGTCGACCTGTCGAGGGAAAAGGAATTGGCAGAAAAGTTCTTGATAGAGTGCATGAAACATATGATACAGAATTGGCTGGGAAGGATTTTGCATACGATGGGGAGAAAAGCTTGTTCACCATTGGTTCACTACCTAGAAATAAATTAGAGTTCACAGTTGTCCTAGAGGACGTCATATCTAATCGGTTGGTTCTCAGAGTGGCTTAGTTTTCGTGTTCCCAAGTTTTATTTTGATTTTTCACTCTGTGCTCCTCCTAATATACAGGAATAATGGGAACAATGGGAACTCTAGCCCTGGCAGACATGGAAGTCCAAATGAAAATGATAGGAAAAGATTAAGGCGGCCGTACCAATCAAAATCTTATAAGGTGGAGATTAGCTTTGCTGCCAAGATTCCAATGCAGGCAATTGCGAATGCTTTGCGAGGTCAAGAGTCTGAGAACTCCCAAGAAGCATTGAGGGTTTTGGATATAATTTTAAGGCAACATGCGGCCAAACAGTAAGTTTTATATCTATTTATTCTCTCTTGATGAGTTGATTGCTGCACAAGTGCTTGTGCCTCTCTTGATTGGTGCGTAATAACTGTTCTTGTATTAGGGGTTGTCTGCTTGTGCGACAGTCCTTTTTCCATAATGACCCAAAGAATTTTGCGGAAGTTGGAGGTGGTGTTCTTGGCTGTCGAGGGTTCCATTCAAGTTTTCGAACCACTCAGTCTGGATTGTCTTTGAACATTGGTAAACATTCTTGGTTTTTTACGTTTCATATTTGTCTCAAATAAAATGAGATCAATATCTTGCGGTTTCTTCGTTCGCAGATGTGTCTACCACGATGATAATCCAGCCTGGACCTGTTGTTGACTTTTTGATTGCGAACCAAAATGCAAAAGATCCCTTTTCACTTGATTGGGCGAAGGTGTGTTGTTATTTTTGTGATTTATTCATCTTCTTATGTAATCATGTTCTAAGCAAAGGATTCTCTACATTTGATCAGGCAAAACGTACGTTGAAGAATCTGAGGGTGAAGACTGCTCCCGCTAACCAAGAGTACAAAATAACTGGATTGAGTGAAAAATCTTGTCGTGAGCAGACGTATGTGTGCCATGATCTCGTTATTTCTTATTATCTTCAACCTTGGCACGACTAAGATGCACTTGTGCAGGATGGTTGACATTGATTTGCTATAATGAATTGGGGCAAACTCATCTTCGTTTTGACATTGTTAGGTTTACTCTAAAGCAGAGGAGCAAAGATGAGGATGGTGAAGTGCAAACATCGGAAGTGACAGTTTATGATTACTTTGTTAACCATCGTAACATAGACTTGCGATATTCCGCTGATTTACCGTGCATTAATGTTGGAAAGCCCAAGCGTCCCACCTATTTCCCTGTTGAGGTGAAAGCACTGGGTTAAAATTTACAGCTTTTATGTATTGTCTTTTATTCATGCAATTTTGAATTTTTCATTGAATGTTGCAGCTCTGCTCGTTGGTCTCATTGCAAAGGTACACAAAAGCCTTGTCCACCTTTCAGAGGTCCTCCTTGGTGGAGAAGTCTAGGCAAAAGCCTCAAGAGAGAATGCAAATTTTGAGCAATGTAGGTCTCTTTTATCCTTACTGAATCTTTTGCATGCTCTGGATATACTTTAACTAATTTCTCACTGGATTACTGAAGGCTCTAAAAATCAACAATTATGATGCTGAGCCTCTGCTTCGTGCTAGCGGCGTTTCAATCAGTAGCAACTTCACCCAGGTTGAAGGGCGTGTTCTGCCTGCCCCTAAGGTATGTTATCTATTAAACTTTTTTTTTTTTTTTTGCTATGTTTTCGAGTCTTCATGTTGTGAGTTTGAGGTTAAATATTCGTTATGTGGCAGTTGAAGGCAGGAAATGGAGATGACCTTTTCTCACGAAATGGCAGGTGGAATTTTAATAATAAGGTATAATTGAGCACATCTTCTCATATAATTTTTCCAGTGAATCTTGTGAATTTCATCTCATAATCTCATTTAAAGATACCCATCTTGAGGGATTATACTGGGTGGTTGTTGTTTTTGAATCTCATTTAAAGATAATGTTGGTTTTGACTTCATATGCTTGACTACAGACAAGCTTGAGATTGCGGCATAGTAGTTGTCAAGATGGGCTTTGAGTTTTTTCATTTTCATCTATAATGGCAGAGATTCTTTGATCCAGCAAAGGTAGAGCGTTGGGCTGTTGTCAACTTTTCTGCACGCTGTGACATACGTGGCCTAGTCAGAGATTTGACAAGAATTGGAGAGATGAAAGGAATTGTATGTTTTATCAAGTTCTAATACTTAAAGATTGAGTATACAAGATGAATCTCATTATTCCTGCTTTAATGTTTCAGAGTGTGGAAGCTCCATTTGAAGTGTTTGAAGAGTCTCCACAGCTTAGAAGGGCTCCACCTCTTGTCAGAGTTGAAAAGATGTTTGAAGAGATCCAGTCAAAACTTCCTGGTGCCCCGAAATTTCTTCTTTGTCTTCTTCCCGAGAGGAAAAATTGTGACATATATGGTTAGTCAGATGTACTTGTTCTGTTGACTGCTAAGCATATAATTGCTAATACTTTCTGACATAATCGACTGATGAAACTTGAAGGACCATGGAAGAGGAAAAATCTGGCTGATTATGGTGTAGTAACCCAATGCCTGGCTCCTGGAAGAGTCAACGATCAGTACCTAACAAACCTTCTCCTTAAGATCAACGCAAAGGTGGGAGTTCTCTGAGCATCTGGTTCAGTGCTTCCTTTCTTCCATCATTTCCTGGCCTTATCTTCAACATCCCACAATTTCTGTTGGCAGCTTGGTGGTTTAAATTCTGTGTTAGCTGTTGAGCATTCGCCGTCCATTCCCTTGGTATCGAAGGTTCCCACAATGATTCTTGGAATGGACGTATCACATGGCTCTCCCGGCCAGTCTGATGTTCCTTCAATTGCTGCAGTATGTTCTTTCACTGACAATGATTACCTTTTATTCCTAATTGTTTAAACAAATTCACTATATTATTGCTTGATCAGGTTGTAAGTTCAAGGCAGTGGCCTTCAATATCTCGTTATAGAGCTTCTGTGCGCACTCAATCTCCTAAAGTAGAGATGATTGATAACTTATTTAAGAAAGTTTCAGACACTGAGGACGATGGGATTATGAGGTGAGTTCGTTCTTGTAGGATTAGCTTTCTCTTGGATTGTTCTCTTTTGGGTGGGGGAATGAATTAACAGAGGTTGTTTGGAACTTAAAAGTTGTACAAGAGAATTACTTGCTGCCTGTTACATTGTGTTCTTTGATTCAGTTTAGATGCACTAGAGATAATTTATTTTGGTATTAGATAAGGAAGCATGATAGTTTATATTTTGTATCTTCAGTGAGTTGCTTCCCAAGAGTGTTGGGTGCATGCTTGGTTTCACTTTCTAATGGTTTGCTGCTTTTTGTTATGGTGTAAAACTAAATGCCTAATGGTTTGCGGGTTTCTATCAAAAATCTTTTGGTGCAGTTCCTTTTGTTTCCCTTGAATTAAGTTCCTGATTATAACTAACTTTCAAAATTGCAGGGAACTTTTATTAGATTTTTATGTGAGTTCCGGGAAAAGGAAGCCTGAGCATATAATAATATTCAGGTGATCTAACCCAGCCTGTTCTCTATTTTGTTTGCTGCAAATTATGTATTGTCTAAGTGCTATTGGTCTATGATTGAAGCTATCCACATATTCTGTATGTCTAAACAACAACAACAACAACATACCCAGTAAAATCCCACTAGTGGGGTCTGGGGAGAGTGGAGTGTACGCAGACCTTACCCCTACCCTGAAAAGGGTAGAGAGGCTGTTTCCAGGAGACTCACTCTCGGCTCAACAGGAGATATTCTGTATGTCTAAATGCTTCAGAAATTGGTATTGAACATGAAATGAAATTGGAGGCTGAGTTGTTATGGTTCTACTTCATTTTCCACCCATTTTGTTCTATGTCTAAATGCTTCAGAAATTGGTATTAAACATGAAATGAAATTGGAGGCTGAGTTGTTATGGTTCTACTTCATTTTGCCACCCATTTTGTTCAGTTAATTCTCTTGTTTAAGAGGATTCATGTAGCTGACCCCAACTCTTGAGAATGAAGCGTAGCTTATAGTTCTCATTATCTATGGTTTGTCATTTTCAGTGTGTTTTACCGGTCTAATTCTTTGTCACGTAGCTGCGAACTTGGTAAATGCGTGACTCTTTGATGGTTTTGCTAATGGTCTTCTCTGAAAAATGTCAGGGATGGTGTCAGTGAATCACAATTTAATCAAGTTCTAAACATTGAGCTGGACCAGCTCATTGAGGTTCTGAACTCTGATAAATGCGTCCTAAGATATAATTGAACTTGAATCTGGAAAATATGAGAGATTCTCGTCTAAATCATCTGCTCTCTGCATGTAGGCCTGCAAGTTTCTTGATGAAAAGTGGTCTCCCAAATTTGTGATCATTGTTGCTCAGAAAAATCATCATACAAAGTTTTTCCAGGCTGGATCTCCTGATAATGTTCCTCCAGGTAATAATAGTAGTCACAGAATTATAATTGCAATGCGATCAAGTCATTTACACATGTTTTGTGCAGGTACAATTATAGACAACAAAGTTTGTCATCCAAGGAACTATGACTTCTACCTGTGTGCCCATGCGGGCATGATTGTGAGTTTCTGTTCTTGTTCTGCTGTATGGCTGAAGCAGCAGTAGTTGTAATTACTGCTTGATTTCTCCTTTGATAACTTGTTAGTTTGTTCGTCCTTTTTTTGTTTTTCATGTTCAGTCCTTTTCTCTTCAAGGTGTTGTTTCAATTAATCCAGTAACTCGTTTGTTCCCAATGATACATAAACTCTTGAATTTTATACAAGATACAGCTTAGAAAAGCTTCAGTAGATATCCTTGTGTTGGGCACTAGTAGTTTATCAAAGGTTTGTGCCATTTTGTTAAAAGATTGGTGGAATATTTCTATTGTATGATGCTTATTTGTATTTTACTGTAGGGTACCACTCGACCTACGCATTACCATGTGTTGTTGGATGAAGTTGGTTTTTCACCTGATGATCTTCAAGACCTTGTTCATAATCTGTCCTATGTGTGAGTATTGAATAGATTGAATTCTTAGTAGCTCGACAGAATCTGAACTTATAAATTATAACAGCTTCAGTTTTCAGTTTTATTACTAGTTAAATTGTTAAATATTGCAGCGATTCTAATTGTTATTCAATCCTTGCAGATATCAAAGAAGCACTACTGCTATATCCATTGGTAAATATAAACATACTGGGAAAATGCAATATATTTCTTTTTTGCTTGATCACTTCTCAGCTTTTTTGCTTGATTATACACACATGCATATATGTTTTTTTTTGTTTTTTTGCTTGATTAGTTGTCATCTTGTTTGTACCCTGATTTTCTTTTCGATTGTACAGTGGCTCCAGTAAGTTATGCCCATTTGGCCGCCACACAAGTTGGACAATGGATGAAATTCGAGGACGCATCTGAGACATCGTCAAGCCATGGTGGTCTGACAAATGCTGGTCCAGTTACTGTTCCTCAGTTGCCCCGACTTCAGGAGAATGTTTCTAGTTCCATGTTCTTCTGTTGAGGCCTGTGAGCCTCCTATTTAGCTTTATGTGGTTAATGGATGGTTAGACAAATGGTTTCTGTAAATAGGTCTCGTCTTAACCGCACATGGAATCTGAACCTTGTGCAGGACCTCCCAAAACTCCTCTATCGCTTAGGTAAATTATTTGGTACAATATTTAGGTCTACTGCCATATTCAGGTCCCCCATGCATATTGTCGTGCTTTGGTTCTCTTGAACAATTTTGCTATGTACTGCATGGGGATTAACCTGATTTATCATGGTTGCGACAATGCTGGACATATGCTGTTTATGTAAATGGTAATGCTTGGATCTTGGTAGGCGTCGAAAAATATGCTTTCATTTCAGAGAATTAAGCAAACATATGCTTTGTCTTAAATTGTCTCCAAAAGTGTTTAAGTAGAATTTTTTTAAGGCAACTAATATATTCATGTTATCAATCTGTATTGCTATAAAATAAAACAAAAATAATTTGTGAATTTAATAAATCAGTAAGAAACCTTACTAGCGGGGGCTGTAGCGTGGGATTAGCGCCGATGATAAGCGAACGATTCAAGGTATAGAATGATTTAACTCACCAGAGTGTTGGTACCAAAAATACCGGTATAAACGAATCACTAGAAGGCTATAAAACACACTGGAATATTTTGTGCAGAAGTAAAATTTTTGGGATTCAAGTTATATTTATAGCCAATTTAGTATTGTTTCTGAAAGGGTTTTGCAACCTTTCAGAACAGTCATAGCTGTTGGAACACGTGTGAATTCTTTCAGAACAGCCATAGCTGTTTTGAATATGTATGAATATTGCGGGAAATTTAAAAACGGATTTAAAATAATCCGGGAAAGAAAATAGGTCGGACCGGGTCGCGGGTCGCGGGTCATTTCGAATTCCAAATTAATTAAATAATTAGAAAAGAATTTTGTCCAAAAAGATTAATCAATCTTTGACCAAATCCGAAGCCGAAACTGAGCGACGACGGCGCGAGACTTGCCTTCTTCTCATCTCTTTAAGAGCTAGAAAAAGAGCTTATCTATATATACACATAGATTTTCTTTCCTTCTTCCAATGAGGGACAAAGTGCATTAATTCAAAATTTCACTTCCCTCCATTTCTTTCCCCAAATCCGAAGCCGAGCTGAGCGACGACGACGACGACAACGGCGCGATGCTTGCCTTCTTCTCAACTCTTTAAGAGCTAGAAGAAGAGCTTCTCTATATATACACATAGATTTTCTTTCATTCTTCCACTGAGGGACAAAGTGTACTAATTCAAATTTTCACTTCCCTCCATTTCTTTTCCCACCATTTTTCATTCACTCTCTTTAAGCTACACCAAGCTTAAAATTAAGCTACACTAAGCTTAAAGACCAACTATCCCCCACATGAATGGGGAATGACTTATAAAATAAATAAATGTACGGACGTGTGTGTGTTTTACATGTAAGAATTAATTGCATCTGGATAAGTAGGTTTCCCTTTGAACTTTCCGTAGTGAACTTATATCGGATATACTCGGTCAATCGGTAGATTTGATATCTTTTAACCGTCGAGCTTTGTTGTATACCTAGACAACATAAGTCAGACAATCAATCCTTAACCATCTATGGTTCTCACGGTTGTGTTCGTTTCAGCCATGAACACCGCCTGGTTTCATGAGTGCTTAGAGAATGGGCCTTTACTTTCATTCCCCTTAAAGCGACTTACACTTCACACTCACATAGGTGATTCCTAAACGTGTAATCTAAAGACACACTATCTCGTCATATCCTGCCAGACTTAGCAAATCATTAAAAAACTTTAAGCTTTATTGACTCATCAAAAAGACTTAATGGTTTACCTTTATTTCTAAACATTATCTTCATCACGAGAATGGATTGAGTTATTTGACAATGTTGAACCGTCATTCATAACTTTGTTTGATCTCTTTGAACCTAACTCTTGGGATCTCCAGTCTGCCAGGTAGAGTTACCGTTGTGATGACTTGTTCTAGGCCTTAACCCCATTCCCTTTGATGATCTTTCAACTGCCTCTCTAGATAGGCCTTTTGTAAGTGGATCCGACACGTTATCTCTTGACTTTACGTAGTCAATTGTGATAACACCACTAGAGAGTAGTTGTCTAACGGTATTATGTCTCCGTCGTATATGACGAGATTTTCCGTTATACATAACGCTCCCTGACCTGCCTATTGCCGCTTAACTATCACAATGTATACAAATAGGTGCCAAAGGTTTGGGCCAAAATGGAATATCTTCCAAGAAATTCCGGAGCCATTCAGCTTCTTCACCGGCCTTATCTAAAGTTATGAATTCAGATTCCATTGTAGAACGGGCGATGCACGTTTATTTGGATGATTTCCAAGACACTGCTCCACCCCCAGTTGTGAAAATATATCCACTCGTGGATTTAACTTCAGATGATCCGGTGATACAATTTGCATCACTATATCCCTCGATCACAAAGGGATATTTGTTATAATGCAAAGCATAGTTTTGGGTATATTTCAGATACCCCAAACTCGTTTCATTGCCATCCAATGTATGTGATTGGATTTACTTGTAAATCGACTCAGTTTGCTAATAGCACATGTTATATCTAGTCATGTACAATTCATGATATACATCAAACTTCCCAATACTCTAGCATAGTCCAGTTGTGAGTCACTTTCACCTTCATTCTTTTGAAGTGCATAACTCACGTCAATTGGAGTCTTGGCAATTTTGAAATCCAAATACTTGAACTTGTCAAGTACTTTTTCAATGTAGTGAGACTGTGATAATGCTAGACCTTGTGGAGTTTTGTGAATTCTGATTCCTAAGATCACATCAGCAACTCCTAAGTCTTTCATGTCGAATTTGCTAGCCAACATGCATTTTGTAGCATTTATATCTGCCATACTTTTGCTCATTATCAACATGTCATCAACATATAAACAAACAATGACTTCATGACCTGAAGTGTTTTTAATGTAAACACATTTGTCGCACTCGTTGATTTTTAAACCACTTGCCAACATTGTTTGGTCAAATTTGGCATGACATTGTTTGGGTGCTTGTTTAAGTCCATAAAGCGACTTAACAAGTTTGCACACTTTCTTTTCTTTACCAGGAACCACAAATCCCTCAGGTTGTTCCATGTAAATCTCTTCCTCCAATTCACCATTTATGAAAGTTGTTTTAACATCCATTTGATGGATTTCAAGACCATACATGGCCTCTAATGCCACTAATANCCGCTAATGCCACTAACATCCTAATAGATGTTATCCTCGTTACTGGCGAGTAAGTGTCAAAGTAATCAAGGCCTTCCTTTTGTCTATAACCTTTGACAACAAGTTTTGCCTTATATTTGTCAATAGTGCCATCAACTTTCATTTTCCGTTTAAAGATTCATTTCGAACCTGAAGGCTTATTTCCAGGAGGAAGATCAACCAATTCCCATGTATGGTTATCCAAAATTGATTGAATCTCAATATTGAATGCCTCTTTCCAAAATGCTGAATCAGAAGACGATATATATGCTTTAAAAGTTTGAGGATCATTTTCAAGCAAGAATGTCACAAAATCTGGTCCAAAGGAAGTAGATGTTCTTTGACGTTTGCTACGCCTTGGATCTTCTACACTTGGAGTATTTTCCTTTGGTACTTCCCGAGGTTGTTTAGGTCTTTCACTTAACAACTCGCATTAAGTTTTATACGGATAAATGCTTTCAAATAATTCAACATTATCTGATTCAATTACCGTATTAACATGAATCTCGGGATTATCGGATTTATGGACAAAAAATCGACATGCTTTACTGTTTGTAGAATATCCAATGAAAACGCAATCTACTATTTTTGGTCTGAGTTTAACCCTAAAGGAACTTGTACCTTTGCTAGACACCCTCACACTTTGAAATATTTCAAGTTGGGTTTTCTACCTTTCCATTTTTCATATGGAATAGATTGTGTTTTGCTGTTGGGTACTCTGTTGAGTATTCGGTTTGCTGTAAGGATAGCTTCTCCCCAATAACTTTGCGGTAATCCGGAACTTATTAATAAAGAATTCATCATTTCCTTTAATGTCCGATTTTTCCTTTCCGCAATTCCGTTTGATTGAGGTGTGTAAGGTGCAGTAGTTTGATAGATAATTCTATATTCCGAACATATTTCTGCAAACGGAGATTCATATTCTCCACCTCTATCACTTCTAATCATTTTGATATTTTTATTCAATTGATTCTCTACTTCATTCTTGTATTGCCTAAATGCTTCAATTGCTTCATCCTTATTATTAAGCAAATAAACATAACAATCTCGAGTGCGGTCATCAATAAAAGGAATAAAATACTTTTTCCCACCTCAAGATGGTGTCGACTTCATTTCGCAAATGTCAGTATGAATTAAGTCTAAAGGATTTGAATTCCTTTCAACAGACTTATAAGGATGTTTTACAAACTTAGATTCAACACATATTTGACATTTTGATTTATTACACTCGAATTTAGGAAATACTTCTAAATTAATTAACTTCCGCAAGGTTTTATAATTGATATGTCCTAAAAGACTATGCCATAAATCATTTGACTTCAATAAATAAGAAGAAGCTGAAATTTTATTCATAGTATCAGCAACCATTACATTGAGTTTGAAAAGGCCCTCCATGAGGTAGACTTTTCCAACGTACATGTCATTCTTGCTTACAACAACTTTATCAGAAACAAATACACATTTGAATCCATTCTTCACTAGTAAAGAAATAGAAACTAAATTCTTCTTAATAGTAAGAACATGAAGAACGTTGTTGAGCGTTAACTAATACCTTGCCGGAAGTCATCTTTAGGAAAATCTTCCCATAACCTTCAATCTTGACTGTTGAGTTATTTCCCATGGAAATCTCTTCTTTGGGACCATCAATAGAGTAAGTAGCAAATGTTTCTTTGACAGCACAAACATGTTGAGTGGCTCCGGAGTCAATCCACCACTCCTTCGGATTCCCAACTAAGTTGCATTCCCAAAGCATTGCACAAAGATCATCAATTTCATCATTCTTCTCTACTATGTTGGCATGTCCCTTCTTTTTATCCTTTCTCGGGAAGCGACAATCAGGGGCTTTGTGACCAACTCTTCCACAATTGTGGCAGTTGCCCTTGAATTTCTTTTTGTTCTGCTCCTTAGTATGTCCAGAAGATCTCTTCCTCTTCTTACTTTTTGGAGCAGTTTCTTCAACGATATTAGCTCCCATGATCGTTGAATTTCCACGAGACTTCTTCTCGGCTGTTTTGTTGTCTTCCTCAATCTTGAGACGAATCATAAGATCTTCCAACTTCATTTCTTTGTGCTTGTGCTTGAGATAGTTCTTGAAATCTCTCCACGAAGTAGGCAACTTTTCAATCATTGCAGCCACTTGAAATGCTTCATTCAAGACCATACCTTCAGCAATAAGGTCATGAAAAACAAGTTGAAGTTCCTGAACTTGGGTTCCCATAATTTTGTTGTCTATCATTTTATTGTCTAGAAATTTGGCAACCACAAACTTCTTCAAGCATGCATCTTCTGTCTTGTACTTCTTCTCAAGTGCGTCCCATAATTCTTTCGAAGTATTTATCGCACTGTACTGTTACACCCCATGTTTTCGTACGTGAAAGTACGCCATAAGTAAATTGATGAAAGCTCGAAAATGAGATATTACATCCCGCATTTGTATGTTAAAGTTTCATCGTAAGTTAATCGACGTAAGTTCGGGGATGAGATTATTTTACGATTATAAGCATTTTATGCTATTTCAAACAAGTAATGAGTAAATTCGTGAAGGTGAGAGGGTAAGCAAATCGAAGAAAATGAGTTTTGTTGAAGGTTGTCGATTTGGGATAAAATACGGTCCGAGCTATAATACCCTATACTTATGGACTAGTACCATACAAGGTACTATATGACCATGATAATATAATGTACAAAGTATATTAAAAATAAGTAGAATTTTAAGTAATTTGAGATAATTTTTAATTATGCGGGTAATTATTTAATTACCGGGTAACAGAACATTACCTAATTAATTAATTAATTATGGGATAAGATTAAAATCCCTCCCCACCCTCACGTGGAAGCAAGACACTAACCAAATAAATGACTCTTGGTCAATTGTGGTTAGGTGGCAACATAATATAGTGATTTTAAGACACTTCATTCTAAGAATTTGAATACAAAACCACATGTCATTCTCAAACACTAACATATTCAACACTAATCAAATACTAACATGAAGCTTTGGCAAATCTAGTAACAAGCACTTCATCTCTAATATCTTCAAATACCAAAAGGCTTACAATTAGGCGTTAGAAATCCCTCAAAGTCTTTCAACAAAAATTTTTTAGTAACAAAACACTGCATTGTCTCACATAGAAAGACATTACCAGACGTTAGAATCTTCCTACAAGGTTTCAACGAAATTCTTGCAACCAAACAATTTCTTACGCGAATTATTAAGTCAGCGTTAGAAACGAAAGTTTTTGTGGTTCTAAAGGAGTACGGTGTAATTCTTCCAAGAATATCACACAAATTTTTTTCTACTCCAGGTATGTTAAGGTTATCCCTTCTTTCTTTTGGCATGGTCCAAATTATACTGATGAAACAAGCAAATACACAGTTTTTATAAATTACTCTATTCATAGAAATAGTAGGGGTGTCTATATTCTTGATTCCCCATGAGAATTATTATTATTTTCTGTTCATGGGTCTCAGAATAATACGCAGTTGGAAAAGTTTATCCGGAAGGAATATTGAGATTATTACATACTTTTCATGCATTTCATACATGTGCATTGACCCATGACCAGATGGCGTTATATACGCGTATATATGTAAATATATGTATATGGGATATGGGAAAAAAGTTACGTCGTTATATACGCACCATCACCTGATCAGCTGGTATATGATGATGATGTTGCCCACAATGGCTGAAATATGATTCAAACGGCGTTATATACGCGTATATATGTATGTGTATATATATGACTCAGACGGCGTTATATACGCATATATATGTATGTATATGGGATAATAGGAAAGGTTATGGTGTTATATACGCACCACCACCTGATCAGCTGGTATACGATGATGATTTTTCCCACAGTGGCCGATATGATATGATGGGATGCCCTCAGAGGCTGATGATGTTATGAAACATGTACCTATGCACGACATGACATTCATACGCATATGCATGACGCTAAAAGTAATTTATGATTTACAAAGTTATTCAGACTTACAGGTTGAGTCATGTACTCTATATGTCATCCATGTCTCCTATGTATTTTTTTATGTGCCTTACATACTCGGTACATTATTCGTATTGACGTCCCTTTTGCCTGGGGACGCGGTGTTTCATGCCCGCAGGTCCCGATAGACAAGTCCAGAGCCCTCCAAGTAGGCTATCAGCTCAGTGGAAGATGTTGGTGCATTCCCTTTGTTTCAGAGTTGCTTGTTTGGTTAGTATGATTTAGACGTATATTATTTGGTATGGCGGGACTCTGTCCCGACATTATGTACTCTTAGAGGCTTGCAGACATATGTCGTGTACGTGAAAGATTGTACGGCCTTGTCGGCCTATGTTTTGAGTTTATAAATGATTATGTTGGCCTATTAGGCTCGTATGTCACGTGTATATGATGATGTAATAAGAAAGATACGTTACGTTGGTACTCAGTCGAGTAAGGTGCCGGGTGCCCGTCGCGGCCCATCGGTTTGGGTCGTGACATGTACACATTGTACAAGTCATTCTCTAAAGCACTTGAAATATAGCCTTTGCAAAGAAAATCTGCCTGCTTCCACGCCTCAATAATCATGAACTTTTCATTGTCCGGCATGTCCGCAGCAGGTACTGGAGGCTCTTCACTAGTGAATTTCTGCATACCAAGTGTGGTAAGCCAGAAGAACACCCTTTGCTGCCATCTTTTGAAGTTGGCTCCAGAAAATTTCCCCGGTTTTTCTGCCGGTGGAACAGCCGTCCGGCCCGACAAGGCTATCATCACTGCCGCAACAGTAGCAGAAGAATTTCCATTATCAATTTCCATTTTTCACTGTCAACAACAGAAGAGTTCAATCAATGGCAAAACCTGAACAGTAAACAATACTGTAATAATAATAAAAAGTATGTATAATAAATAAAAATCGAAGTTTTTATATACTATTTCATAGAAAACGATGAAGTTTTTATGTTCTTCAAATCGTTTTCTGAATTTCAAAACTCTGATGAAGTTTTTATGTCTTCAAATCAGAATAATAAAATTCAGAAGGAGTAGAAAACACACAGGTTTTAATCTCTACAAACAAAATACAGAAAATAAAAAATATATAATTTCCTTAAGGTTGTTATCAATCTGTATTGCTGTAAAATAAAACAATAATAATTTTTGAATTTCAAAACCAGTAAGAAACCTTACTAGTGCCGGCGTAGCGCGGGATTAGCGCGGCCCCACTAGTGAAATATACTAGGGACAGTGAGAAACCTGACTAGCGCGGGCGCGCTAGTCCAGGCATCCTTAGTTTTTTCTATGAAACATAATATAAGAATAAACCGAACCCACTGAATATACAGTGTGTCCTTAAGGAAATTATTCCTCTCAAGTACCCAAGGTGTTGTAATATATCTTCCCAGGATAGAATGATTTAACTCACCGGAGTGTTGGTACCAAAAAAGCCGGTGATAAACGAACCACACGAAGGCTGTAAAACACACTGAAATATTTTGTGCAAAAGAAGAAGAATAAGATCAGAAAATTTAGTAAGTAAAAATTCTGGGATTCAAGGTATATTTATAGCCAATTTAGTACTGTTTCTGAAAAGGTTATGCAGCCTTTCAGAACAGCCATAGTTGTTGGAACAGGTGTGAATCCTTTCAGAAAAATCATAGCTATTTTGAACAAGTATGAATATTGCGGAAAATTTTAAAACGGATTTAAAATAATCCGGGAAAGAAAACGTGTCAGACCGGGTCGCGTATCACGGGTCATTTCGGATTCGAAATTAATTAAATTAATTAATTAAATAATTTAAAAAGAATTTTGTCCAAAAAGATTAATCAATCAATCGATCTTTGACCAAATCCAAATCCAAATACAAATCTGAATCTGAAGCCGAAGCCGAAGCCGAAGCCGAGCCGAGCGAGCGAGCGACGACGACGGTCGAGGCTTGCCTTCTTCTCAACTCTTTAAGAGATAGAAGAAGATCTTCTCTATATATACACATAGATTTTCTTTTCTTCTTCCAATGAGGGACAAAGTGCACTAATTCAAATTTTCACTTCCCTCCATTTCTTTTCCCACCATTTTTCATTCACTCTCTTTAAGCTACACCAAGATTAAAATTAAGTTAAACTAAACTTAAAATTAAGCTACACTAAGATTAAGACCAACAATCGCCCACATGAAAGGAAAATGGCTATAAAATAAAGGAATGCACGGACGTGTGTGTGTTTTACATGCAAGAAGTAATTGCATCTGGATAAGTAGGTTTCCCTTTGAACTTTCCGTAGTGAACTTATATCGGATATACTTGGTCAATCGGTAGATTTGATATCTTTGAACCGTCGAGCTTTGTTGTATACCTAGACAACATAAGTCACACAATGAATCCTTAACCATCTATGATTCTCACGGTTGTGCTCGTTTCAGCCATGAACACCGCCTGGTTTCATGATTGCTTAGAGAATAGGCCTTTACTTTTATTCCCCTTGAAGCGGCTTACACTTCACACTCACATAGGTGATTCCTAAACGTGTAATCCTAAAGATACACTATCTGGTCATATCCTGCCAGACTTAGCAAATCATTAAAAAGCTTAAAGTTTTATTGACTCATCAAAAAGCCTTAATGATTTACCTTTATTTCTGAACATTGTCTTCATCACGAGAATGGGTTGAGTTATTTGAAAATGTTGAACCTTCATTTATAACTTTGTTTGATATCTTTGAACCTAGCTCTTGGGTCTCCAGTCTGCTAGGTAGAGTTACCACCATGATGACTTGTCCTTGGCCTTAACCCCATTCCATTTGATGATCTTTCAACTGCCTCTCTAGATTGGCTTTTTTTAAGTGGATCTGACACGTTATCTCTTGACTTTACGTAGTCAATTGTGATAACACCACTAGAGAGTAGTTGTCTAACGGTATTATGTCTCCGTCGTATATGACGAGATTTTCCGTTATACATAACGCTCCCTGCCCTGAATATTGACGCTTGACTATCACAATGTATACAAATAGGTGCCAAAGGTTTGCGCCAAAATGGAATATCTTCCAAGAAATTCCGGAGCCATTCAACTTCTTCGCCGGCCTTATCTAAAGCTATGAATTCAGATTCCATTGTAGAACGGGCGATGCACGTTTGTTTGGATGATTTCCAAGATACTGCTCCACCCCCAATTATGAAAAAATATTCACTCGTGGATTTAACTTCAGATGATCCGGTGATCCAATTTGCATCACTATATCCCTCGATCACAGAGGGATATTTTTTATAATGCAAAGCATAGTTTGGGTATGTTTCAGATACCCCAAAACTCATTTCATTGCCATCCAATGTATGTGATTGGGTTTACTTGTAAATCGACTCAGTTTTCTAATAGCACATGTTATATCTGGTCGTGTACAATTCATGATATACATCAAACTTCCAAATACTATAGCATAGTCAGTTCACTTTCACCTTGATTGTTTTGAAGTGCATAACTAACGTCAATTGGAGTCTTGGCAATTTTGAAATCCAAATACTTGAACTTGTCAAGTACTTTTTCAATGTAGTGAGACTGTGATAATGCTAGACCTTGTGGAGTTTTGTGAATTCTGATTCCTAAGATCACATCAGAAACTCCTAAGTCTTTCATATGGAATTTGCTAGCCAACATACGTTTTGTAGCATTTATATCTGCCATACTTTTGCTCATTATCAACATGTCATCAACATATAAACAAACAATGACTTCATGACCTGAAGTGTTTTTAATGTAAAGACAATTGTCGCACTCGTTGATTTTAAAACCACTTGCCAACATTGTTTGGTCAAATTTGGCATGCCATTGTTTGGGTGCTTGTTTAAGTCCATAAAGCGACTTAACAAGTTTTCACACTTTCGTTTATTTACCAGGAACCACAAAATCCTCAGGTTTTTCCATGTAAATCTCTTCCTCCAATTCTCCATTTATGAAAGCTGTTTTAACATCCATTTGTTGGATTTCAAGATCATACACTGCCGCTAATGCCACTAACATCCTAATAGATGTTATTCTCGTTATTGGCGAGTAAGTGTCAAAGTAATCAAGGCCTTCCTTTTGTCTATAACCTAAAGGCTTATTTCCAGGAGGAAGATCAACCAATTCCCATGTATGGTTATCCAAAATTGATTGAATCTCACTATTGACTGCCTTTTTCCAAAATGCTGAATCAGAAGACAACATAACTGCTTTAAAAGTTTGAGGATAATTTTCAAGCAAGAATGTCACAAAATCTGGTCCAAAAGAAGTAGATGTTCTTTGACGTTTGCTACGCCTTCGATCTTCTACACTTGGAGTATTTTCCTTTGGTTCTTCCCGAGGTCGTTTAGGTCTTTCACTTAACGACTCGCATTCAGTTTTATACGGATAAATGCTTTCAAAGAATTCAACATTATATGATTCAATTACCGTATTAACATGAATATCGGGATTATCGGATTTATGGACCAAAAATCGACAAGCTTTACTGTTTGTAGCATATCCAATGAAAATTCAATCTACTGTTTTTGGTCTGATTTAACCCTAAAGGAACTTGTACCTTTGCTAGACGCCCCCACACTTTAAAATATTTCAAGTTGGGTTTCCTACCTTTCTATTTTTCATATGGAATAGATTGTGTTTTGCTTCTGTTGAGTATTCGGTTAGCTGTAAGGATAGCTTCCCCCCCCCCCCAAAAC
>ML366901.1:0-13305 GCA_005239505.1 Nicotiana paniculata | reverse complement strand
AAATGGTGTCCCGGAACACCGTAAAAATTCGGGTGGCGACTCTGAAAACTAAAATAAATCCCAAAACCGAATAATGTCACTTTAATTGGAAAAACTCCCTCTCTACCCTTTATTAATACGGGGTAGTGGAAAAATGAGGTGTGACAGTGGGCATCCAAGGGGAAGTGTTATGAAATACATATTATATGGATGTCCACTAATCAAATATAACTCCCACTACTCTTCTCCATTATGTAGATAATCCCCACTATTTCTCCCACACCTCCATAACTTCCCTGTGATCTTGCTCCATGTTCTCAATAGTTAATACCATGTTCGTGACAACCCTTTGCATTACCTCAATGTCATCGTATAAATAGAGAGTTTGGGCATCACATTTTATATACTTGAGTACATGAAAGAAATAAGAATCTCTCATCTCTTTCTCCCTACATTCTTGTCTATTTTCTTGTTTCATATTGTTACTTTGACCTTGGTTTCTTAACAAATACTGTCATTTTATTTTATTTTTGGAAAAAATCATTTTACTTTACTGTCACATTCTTGGCCAAACCCATAAACGAACCCTTAAACTCGGCTCCGCCTTTTATTTTGACACCTTTGCTTTGACCTTTTCCATTTTGACGCTCCAACTCATTTCCTCATGTGCCACTTCAACATAAAACGCTGACTTGTCACATTGAGTGAGTTTCCACACCTAGGTCGCGCGTTAGTCTCTGATTTCAGTCCCATTTTAACGGTAACAAAATCTTACTGTTTGGCCCCTTTTTTATACCCGTTTTCCCTATCTCTTTCTTCATTAACAATTGCAAAATAAGCTCTAAATCTCAAAAGCTCCATCTCCATGAATATTTAAAGACTGTATTTTTTCTTCAAGTTGTTTAATTTTATGTCAGGGGTGAACTCACGTTGTACAAGTGAGTTTAATTGAACCCGCTTCGGCAAATTTTTTTGTTAATTATATGTGTAAAATTATAGTGACAAACAGTTATGTAGATATAATGAATCTGCTTGCGTCAACAACTAATGTCAGCTCGATGGTCAAGTCGGGTCATTTTATGGCAGGGCCCATGAGTTCGAATTCCATATACCATTGTATTTTACTTTTCGAAAATCACGGGAGATGCACACACTACACATGTTTTTGCAGTACAACAATATCCTTCTCCCTGTATTACTGTGACTATTATTAATTTAGTTCAATCTACTAATATGCTAAAATTGTTACGTTATTTTTCCTTTTGAATTTTATTATTTTCCAATTGTCATATAGAAGTTGTTTTAATTATTATAATTATTTATTATTTGTAAATAATACTTAGCTTTTAGAAGTTATATTTGTGTGAAATTGTGTATTTAGTGCCTAATATTTTACTTTAGTACTTTTATGTTATAAAATTGCTTTTTTCTCTTCTTCTTTTCTGCAGTTAGTTCTTTTAAAATTTATTTACTGTTTTATTAATTTGTGTGTTTATTTCTTTATTGTTCAAGTAAATTGTCTGTTAATTTTAATTCTTATTTTGTTTATATGTATGGTGTTTCAGAATTATTAGATTGCTATTGTATTAACTTATCTTTTGAGTAAAACATAAGAAAATTGAAGACTTCAAAGGAAATTTATAGTCTTATAACGGATTAAAAGTTCCCCAGCTCCACTTGTGAAAAACTATTGGGTTTGTTGTTGTTGTATAACGGATGAAAGGTTGACAGACACAATCACACACACGCGCGTGAGTTGGCCATATTTTATGGGTGTAAATTGGACAAAGTGAGTCGGCCATATTTTTGTACATAAGCTTAGCAAATTGGGTTAATTTTTTTAATTTCTTTTTTCTGATTCAACATTTTTTTAAGGATCGAGGTGCTTGCGACTACTTTAGATGGTATGGAAAAAAATTTTCCGATCAGGCTTAGAAGACCATTAATGGTTTTCTAAAAAGGTTCAAAGAAAATGAAGTAAAATTGGCCTGGGCAAGGAAGACGTGGATTTTTGTGTTTATAGTTGTGTTCATTGCGTGGAATTACTTGGTCGTGCCTGCATTTTGTTGATTGAAGCTAAGAAGACTATTGTTGAAGGTTATTGGCGATGTTATTGTTAATTTTTGGGTGGAATTGAAGGTTGATGGAAATTTTGTATTTATTAATGAGAAAAACTGAATCTCGTACCTATCTATGTATTGTCTTAATTGTTTACAGTTGCAATTTTAAAAAACACCAACAATGTCAACAACAGAAGGACTTAACAAGCACTACAACATAGATAAAAGACTTCTAAAATAGCTTAATTGTTTTCTCCTTTTATGGCTTGGCTAGAAGGCCTCATATGGCAGCACTCATTCTTTGAAGATGACAAGTTGTCACTGCCTTTTTTCCTTTCCATTTCAAACCATTAGGTGCAAATCCAAGGTTTATATTAGTTGCAGATGCATCCCTATATGTGCTAGGTGTTATCACCCTCTCAGAAAGGTTACCAGGCTGCAAAACAATAACAGATTAGAGTCTGCTATTAGCTTAAACAAAAAAGATTATAACAGAGGTATATCTTACATTCATGACAGTTCTTCCAGCCATTGTGTCTTGATAAACACCAAAACTTTACTGCCTAGGCCTCTTATATCCTATTGTTTGCTGAGTTTCAGATGTTGCTTGTGTGTCTATGCCCCTTCCTTCCATAGCAGTAGCTGCTGATCTAAAATATCCCCTTCCTAGGCCATTTCCCCTTCCCCTTCCCCTTCCTCTTCCTACAAAACTCTGGCCACATCTTTTCACAACAGATGTGTCCTCAAATTGAGGATGGAATGGTAGGCATGGTTGAGGTTGACTGGCTCCTTGGAGTTGGCTGACTTCTTTGAGTTGACTGACTTGCTTGAGTATCTCCCATGTTAGGCTAGAAGCATAAATAGTTAGTGTGAATTATAGAATGCTAAAATCATAGAAAATTAATTGATCTTACCCGTGATTTGCATGCAGTTTTGATGTGGCCTAACTAATGACACTTTGAACAAGTCTTCTTCACTCCTTTTTTTGACACCTTGCCATGTTTCTTTCTTGGCTCATCCTTTGCTCTTCTCTTGCATCTTTTAGCCCTTTCTGACATTAATTTTGGTTCAGGCGGCTCAATAGAGGGATTTGATGATTCTGTCCACATCTTCATGTTGGGAATATGTTGTATAAAATATTGGTAAGCTTTTATGGACGTGGTCTTTCTGTACCAATGTTCAACCAAGTCATCTGGATTTTGTCCTAAGTGATATAGGGAACAAATAGCATGAGGACATGAGATTTCTCTCAACATCCAGGTTCTACAAGTGCAAGTCTTCTCTCTTAAATCAACAATATGCCTAATATCACCATCAGAATCTCAAAACCATTATCCCTATTCCAAAGAACTTTACATCTCCTAGATGCATTTTTATTTTCTTCTAAATTCATTTTTGCTATTGGGGATATATATATATATATATATATATATATTATCCGGGTATCAACAAATATCCTCATATCAACAGTTCTAGTCGTCACTTTGTGTCTGATTTCCTCTAACATAGTTATAGTTGACTTGTGCCTAGGTACCACTATCCATGAGTGAAATGACTCACAATTATTGTTTTCAACGATATCACATTTAGACACATGACTAAAATAAGCCCTTACCCATGTTTCTTTGTTTTAATCCAGAACATCCTAACATATATTTCTCCCCAACATTCCCAATCTTGCAAGCTCATCCTTGAATGGCATGTCGTGCCCATTTTTCTCGCGAAATCGGGCTTTGATGTGTGAAAACTCTTGTAAGGAAGAGATTAAAAGAGAAGAGTCGTCACCTAACGATTTAAGGTGCATCAGGGCACTTATTATGCAAATAACTCTGTTTTAACTAGTCGGTGCCACCAAATATCGGGTAAGGGCTCAAATTACCTCAAAGAGAAAGTATTAGGCATTCTTCCTGGTCCAACACTGTGGGTCCTGGCCGATTAGGCTAGCTGATCAAATAAAAGGTGAAGGATTTCATTATAACACAATAGGAATTGGTATAACTCTTTAAAGACTACGAGGATAACAGTCTATATCAAATGACTACGTGTATAAAAGAAAGAGGAGGGGGTCCTAAGTTTTTTAGCCTAAAGGATCACCCCGTGCAACAAAAATAATACTTCGTAACTTCTTTTAGATAGAAGTTGCTCATATTATTCAGCGGGCACAGACTATCATCTCCTGCTACCCGATTACTATGTTGAAGTTGTTTACCTAAAGCATTCTAATTCAGTTATAAGTCGTGTCCTATGCGTGCACTACCCGTCCCATGCCAATGGTCCGGGAGGCTTTGGACCTACTATTTGGGTAGTTCTAGACTTTACTTAGGTTGCTCAGAAATGAATAAAACTGAGTGGCATTCAAAACACGTAGGACTACACATAAAGACAATAAATGGATCAAGTTAGCCTCCACATATAAGCAACAAATGCACGCGGGCAGATTCTTACATTAGGCAGTAGACAATTTCAGAATTAAGACTAATTAGAGTCATTACGTCCTATAGACATGGCTTCTATGGGATTTTGATTTCAAGCGTACAGGCAGTGCTGTTGTTTTAGAACAACGAATTTGCAGATTATAGGTATTACAAATCCTATAAGTATGATCTCTAAATTTTTTGCGCAATGAGGCAGTAAAACCATTTGCAAGCACCAAATTACCCACATTTGATTTTATTGGCATACTTTCTAGACGAGTAACAATATCCTATAGGCAGGATTTCTAAGAGTTGGCAATTGAAACTGATTGTATAACACTTCATCCCTATAGGCATATTTTTTAGACGAGCAATGTGATAAAAATAGCAATAATAGTAGCCAATTAATCAATTACGGTCCTATAGACATGATATCTAGATTAATATTAATAGGAGAAGGTCTCTATCACCTAACGTGATCCTATAGGCATGATAACTAACACATGTCAATAGAGCAAACTGAGCAAATAACCAATGATGTTGCAATACAATAGACAACTAATAACATATAGGAGTGGATCATGTGAACAAGTTAAATACTCAGGTCCTATAGGCATGATCTCTAACAAACACATAGAACTAGAGCATATTGAGCAAAATGAAACACTTAGATCCTATAGGCATGATTCTACCCTTTCATGCGAACATTAGAATATGTATGTTTCCCCAATTTCATTAACACCCCAATCGTTTGTTTACAACTTATTACAAACCCAAGAAGGAATGAAAATAAATTTCAGAATAACAATATCTAAATAATTACAGGCCCTCACACGTAAATCAGTCCCAAAGGAGATAACTCAGGACTGCCTGGGCCTTAATAGGCTTATTCTTCGCACCAACAGCAAACTTGACTTCAATATTGGAGAGTACCGATTAAAAACTCATGCATAGACCCATACCAAGCAAAGGTAGAGAATTCACACATTTAACGAGGGCAGATGAGCAACTTAATCTAACCATTACTAATAAATTGGGTTAAGAAGAATTCTAAGTTCACATACTCAGCTCTTATAGCTATTAACAGTTATAAACCAAAGAAACACAGATAAGACAACATTAAATGGAAAGCACATGAGACATATATGAGGCAAGTTTGTATTCGCAAAAATATTTGAAGCGACAGTGTTTAGCAACATGAACTAGCAGGTAATTCCTCATAGAGTGTCAAAATAAAAACATGATTTGGAAACAACTTAAAGAACTTCAAATATCAATCTAGTATAATCATATGCATGAGACAAGTAGAGCACAAGATTTACGTGAAGATTCTAACATGACAGTTCTAGTAAGAATAAGGTCACAAACAACATATCAACATACTAGTGGTATAACTTGGCCAACATCATGAAACTTAACATGATGAGAATAAATCATAGCACAAAGGCTCTACATAAACTTATGACATGTGAAAAGACAGATCAACTATACATTAACATGTCAGTTGACCATATATAAGAGAGGAAATGGGATATTTATCCTAAAGTCTTAGATAATGCTAAAGATCAGGATTACAAATAGCAATGAAACATGTTTAGGCTAGATCTTAGGGCAGTATTGAATCCATATAGTTATGGCCAGTTTTCAAAGAGTAAACACAAGACTAAGCACAAAGGAATTCATTCAAAGCAAAGAGATGGTTTCATAAGAATTTCAGTATAAGACCCAAAGCAAGGCATAAGAGGATTCTATAACAAACAATAGGTAATAATGATAGTCAGATTCATTAAAATAGCACACATATAATAGGTATGCGTTGAAATTCAAAGCTCAAACATGTTCAGATGCTACAGAACTGATTTCAGATGAAAACAAGAACCAACATAGAAGTGTAGGATATAGTGAAGAACACACAAACTAAGAACAAGCTGGAATTTATCACATGTACTGAAAATGCATTCAACTATCAAAGGACATATAATTACAGGGGAGTATAGAACGATATCATGGCAGTACAGTACATGGCTTCGTAACTAACAAAGGAGCTAAATCATGCTCGCAGAATTTAAATGTCTTTAATACCTAGAACACATATAGATATATAGAAGAAAAAATAGTTAACATTGAAAGAGTTAAAGGCACTAACCAGTAGCAAAATTAACCGAGTAAAAGAACAAGAAGTTTAGAATACTGGTAGCAAAAAAACCCAGATCTCCGATGCTTCAGAGTTCACAAGAACCTCGTAAGGGCCCCGAGCAGTGCTTGCACCGAAGGAGGTTGATAATATTATGGCCTTGGCTTTCAGCCGACCAAAGAGCCAAGTGTTTCAGAGAAGATGAATGAGTGAGGAAAATATATTGAGTGCAATAGCAGTGATAATTAGGTCTCTCTAGAGGAGAATTGGGGAGGGGTTTATATAGTGGTACAAATTGACCAAACAAACATGGAAAACATTCGATCAAACACAAATAAGGAAAAAAAATCATATGCAATGAATAATAGAACCGGTAAAGGAGAAGTCAAAATTTGAAACCCTAGTTGGGTCCAATAGCCATGAACCTGGTCGGAAATGCAAGAATCGTTCATTGGAGAGTATATATAGGTCAAACATCGGCCAAATATTCACAAAATTAAAGCCAAATCAGGCCCATCTTGAAAGATAGCATTTACCAAATTTGGGTAAATATCAAGTAACACCATGAACGTGTGAGTAATAGCAGAATAAGGCAAGAGAATCATGAAAAAAATTCCATATCGAGGCCGGATTCAGAGAGGATTTGGGGGTATTATGGCTAGGGTTTCTCAGAGATGAGAGAGTGTGAGGAAAGGAGGCGGCGATATTTAGGGAAGTGGTGATTATGGTTAGAATGAGGACATATGGAAATGGATTGGTTTGTTAGAGGCTGTTGATCATTTAAGATCAACGACCGAGATAGAAAGAGGAGCGAGGCAGGTCGTGTAGGCGGGTATGGGTTGGTGGATTTCTAGTATTTGGCTAGGGGTTATTGGGCTAGAGTTTTAAGGTGTGGGGTGGTGAATTGGGTGCGAAATTTGACCTGTTTTGATCCAGATTGTAAATATAAGAAATTAAAGAAAAATAATTTAATAAAATAGCTAAAATAAATATAAAAATACTATTAATGCAACTTAGTAATTTAAAACAATAGTAGAAGATTAATAAAAATGTAAAAATTATTTTGACCTTGAATGAAATGACAGATGCAATAAATTGCAAAATATAGGTTATTATTGCAAGATTGTGTAAATAGCCTAAAAAATACTAATATAATTATATTAAATGAAGTAAAAATATTTAAAATATACATGTGGGTGTAACTAATAAATTTGGATGATTAAGTCATCACAAAAATAATTTAAATGAATAATTAGTAAATATTCAAGTAATTTAATGCAAGAAAATTAATTTTTAAAGCTCTAAAAATTATGAAAAATGCTTTTATAAATCTTGTAAATTAAATAATGATGCAAAATAATATTTTTAAAGTATATATAGTTTTTTGAAAAAGAGTGAGGGCAAAATTGGGTATCAACACTGCAGTAGAAAGGAAGACTTGGCACATCTCCAGAATTATATCCTTCTTTCTTCACCTTTACATTTCTTTGCCCAGTTGGACTATATATGTCTAGCACACACCTATGCTCTGCCATTGGTAAACAGTCTTCAATTGCAGGCATTAATCCCCATAAAAATAGCAGACAACAGTAAAATTAATATCATTTAATTGAAGTTAAAAATAGCAGACAACAACAAAATAAGTGTAAGCTGGAGATTACCTTTTGAATGTCTGATATTATTGTTAATTTGAAACCATATCCTAACTACAAGTTAGTACTCAGGTGTTGAATGAACCATGTCCAAGTGTGTTTTGTCTCTTGGTCCACAACTGCCCATGCTATTGGAAACATTTGATTGTTACCATTTTTGCCAACAGCTACTAGTAACTCACCTTTACACAGCCCTTTCAAGAAACATCCATTAAAACCAATAATTCTTCTGCGACCTTCTAACCAACGTCCTTTAAGGGCATCAAAACAGACATAAAAATAAACAAACATGTTCTTCCCTGGTACAGTGTCCCTGTCAGTTTTGATCCAACATGAACTCCCTAGATTTGTCCTCCTAATCATATCAGTATAATCAGCCAATGCGGAAAATTCTAGCTTCCAGTCCTTCATAAACTCTTTCACTACAATTGCCTTAGTCATGTATGCTATAGTCTTCCCAACATATAAACCAAACTTTTGTCTAACCCATTCTTGAATCTCCAATTAATATTTGGCTGAGATACTATATTGTCCTTAAATTTCCTAGCAATGTATTTAGAAGTGTACAACTTATTTTTATTTTTATCAGTAAACTTATGCCATGAATGGTACTTCTTCACCATGAAATCTCCAGAATCTCTATCTCTACTTGCATATAGCTCCCATTTGCACAAATTCTTACTTTTGTACTTAACTCTAACTCTATGTTTTTCATTAGGCCTAAGTGTAAGCTGCACTTTGTTCTCAACAACATAGGATTGAACAACCTCCCTAAATTCTTCAACACCTTCAAATACCATACCAAGTTCAAAATAGCAAGCCAACATTCTGGGTCAAACTTGAGCTTCTTACTACTTCCTCTAGATGGTAAGTCAGTACCAGCTTCAACAAGCACATCTAGCTCATCTTGACTGTCATCACTTTCTATGTCACTACTATCATAGTAATCCACATCCCCCTAATTTACCAGCATATTTATCTCTCTTACTTGGCCTATTAATGTCATCAAAACCTTTGTCTGCTCCATCTTCCCCTAGCTCAACCTCCTCTGTAGAAGTAAGTGGATTCCTCTTCTTTTTCCCCCCTGTTCTTATAGCTCTTGACTCCTCATCTAATTCACTATCTTCTATCTCAGGTATATCATCTAAATCAGTGTCACTACTAAGCAAATATGACAAGTCTAGCTCTGAATTTTCAGCACCATCTGCATTAGTGTTTTCAGCAATTCTGTCTACTACAGCCTCCCCAACTTCATCACCATACTATTGTTATGCATTTATATCACCTAAACCACCATCTAAAGTTGACCTAGACTCATTGTTAGTGACTTCAACCACCTCGGGCCCACAAATAAGAGCAACTAGGACCACCTCCAAAACAGGTTCTTCAATAACATAATTAACAAATATGTCCGGGACCCCCTCTTTACAGTAGAAGACAATGTTATACAATTATTCATCATTTTCAACCAGCACGGATTTTTTGACCTAGGGCTAAATGCGTAAAGAAAAAACCAACAATAACATACCCTAATTCCTTGTATAATACGATATTCAACCAATGAGAAGTGGTCTTTATCTATTGAATACTCTTTTACCTCACTCTTACCAATGTATTTGGTGACATAATCTTCAATAAAAGTACCACCATGGTGGAAACAAACAAGAATATATTCTTCAACTGACATTATATCAACTTTACCCTACGAAGAAAAGGAAAAACGACAAAAGAAGGTCACATGTCAGGAGATTCGAAACCAGATATAAAAACCCTAACGGTAAAAAAAACCTTTAAAATAGGGGTTTGTAAGAACTTACCAGCAACAACCAGATAAAATAGAGCGAAAATTCAAGCCAATGTTCGGTATAACCTTCACAAGAACGAAAATCCACTAAAAATTGATGGTTTCATCTAATAGGGTTTGGGGTTTTGGTTGGCGGGGTGAGAAAGAACATATTGATTTAGGTAAAAATGAAAGGAGTTATTTTGTTTTAATCCTTTAACCCGTCGTTGGTTAGTCTCACGGGGTCAGGGTTAATTGATCCGGGTTGGGTGTCCTAGGTGGATGATATATCCAAGTGGTAGAGAATAATTGGTTTGCTTTACACGTGGGAGGCGCTTATGAACACGCGCGTGACTTTTAAAAAAAGCCATGCTTTTTGTGTTTAAGTGGAAAATGAGGGAATGAGTTGGAGTGTTAAAATGGAAAGGCCAAAGTAAAGGTGTCAGAATAAAAAGCAGAGTCGAGTTTAAGGGGCCGTTTATAATAGATCGTCCAAAAACACTGACATCTTTTTATAGTATTAAAAAACGTTTTTGATCTAAACTTTTACGTTTCTAATAAGTATCTATTTTCATAAATTTAGTGAAGGGGAGAAGTGTACCATTAACCACTTTTAAAACTATTGGATCAAGAAGTTGAATGGTTTTGAAGATTGAAAAATGAACTCAGAGTTGAACCAGGTCCATCACTGGAGACATAGACATGCAGAATTAATGGCACGTGAGGTGATCACAAACATGAGATAAACACAATCAGTGATCTGAAGATATATCTCCTGATCGAAAAAGTTGCAAATTGATAGGGAGGTGGACTCCTTATTCAGTAAGGACATAATCAAGATAGAATAAGATCTAGGGAGTTGAGATAAACTAGAACTCTTCCACCAAGGAAGAGTTGCATCCGAATTCTAGTATATCTCTTTTTCTACTGATCCTATATATTGTCAAGTGTTCTTATTGAAAAGGTGCGCACAAACATAGAATCAAAACAAGAATTGAGAACAAAATTACCAAAGCAATTTTGTAAGCAGTTCGTGTGAGAATTTCCTGTGCGATTCTGAAGCTACTTGAACCAGTTAGAAGAACCAGTTCCATCTGTTGTCTTTCAGTCCAGTTTATTTGTAGTAGGTGATTACAAAGTGTATCTTTCAGCTTTATCTAGAAGCATTTGTAATAGGTACTGAGTATTCAAGTTAGAGTTAACTTGAAGGTTGTCGCAAATAGCTAGAGGCTAGTTTGCTTCAAGGGGATTAGAGTTAGTCCTTAGTTTTACAAAAGAGTATATTTTGTAAATGTTGTTTGGCTCATTGATTTAGTGAAGAGTTTGGGAAAATCCTACTGGGAAGTAGGTCGTGGTTTTTTCACTTTTGAGCCAGGTGTTTTTCACGTAAAATTGCTGTGTTCCTTTATTTTCTGCACTTATTATTCTACAAACTGTAGGAGTTGGAACACATAGAAGAACCAGGTCCTTCTATAACTACTGCTCGCGAAAATTGATCGCCACACAAATCAACCCCTCTTGTGTGGTATTGACATAGATAAATAACAATTGGTATCAGAGCGGGTTATCCTTGAAGAGGCTAACACCTTAGGAAAAGATCAAGATTAGTGCACCACCTGGGAACTGGGAAGGACAATCAACTGCTAGGCTACCACTCCTCAATGGCCAATACTACTCCTGGTGGAAGAATAGGATAAATGATCACTTAATTGGAGAATACTATGAACTATGGGACATAGTCACTGACGGTCCTTTGGCCACCATGAAGAAGACTGCTGAAGGAGTAGATGTGCCAAAGACAAGAGCTGACTGCACCACTGAAGACTTAAGAAATTGGGAAAAGAATGCCAAGGCCAAGAAGTAGCTTGTGTGTGGACTTGGTCCAAATGAGTACAGTAGAATTCAAAGTTGCACCACTGCCAAGGAAATTTGGGACACTTTGCAAGTGGCTCATGAAGGAACTGCACAAGTGAAAAGATCCAGAGGTACATTACTATATTCTCAATATAAGAATTTCTCTATGAAGGAAGGAGAGACCATCCAAGAGATGTACACTAGGTTCACTACTCTGACAAATGAACTAAAATCTCTTGGAAGGACTATCCTTGAAGAATACAAGGTTGAAAAGATTTTGACAAGGGTTCTGCCAATCTCTTGGGAGAGTAAGATCACTGCTATTCAGGAATCCAAGAACATGGAAACTCTCAGATTGGATGAGCTAATTGGAAATCTCACTGCCTATGAACTTAGAAGGCAGACAATGAAGATGGATGCTCTAAAGAAGGAAAGAAGTCTAGTACTGAGAATCACTGAGGGAACAAATCTGGAGGAAGATGAAATGATTATGATCACCAAGGAATTCAGAAACTATCTCATTAGGAAAAAAGGCATCTCAAGAGGTGGAAACTACAACAAAGCAAAGGCACCAGAAAAACCCACCAACGAGGTGTGAGCATGTGATTTTTACTCGCCGTATCGTCCTATAAAAATCCCAATAAATTAATTGATTTTANTTTTTAATAACTAATTACTACAGAAATTAATCATCTTTTATTCGATAAAACACGGGTTGAATTAGGAATATAGAATTGGTCGTGTCATTCTTGATTAATCTGTAAATAAATAAGGATTAAGTTAATTAGTACATTCCTTGGTTTAAATTAGAGTTGAATTTAACTCATTGATTTTGGTTAAATAAAGAGAGTTAAAATCAGATCTGGGCCAGAGCTGCCCAGACCCAAATCCTTTCTCCCTAAACACCAAACAACCCAGCCCAAACCCCTTAACCCGGCCTGTCCCCCATAATAACCAAACGACACCGTTTCGCCCCTATTAATCCCCAGTAGTTGGATCATTTCGATCCAACGGTTCCGAACCCCACACCCCTGAACTATATATATGTCCAAATCACACCCCACCCCCCTCATTTCACAAATCCTAACCCCCCCTCCACCCGGCTCTCTCTCTCTCCTCTCTCTAAAAACCCTAGCCGCCCTAGAACCCCCCCGCCGTCCGGCCACCGAACCTCCTCCAATCAACCCCAAACCTTCACCCTATGGTCTTCTCCGTCCCCTTAACCCAATTCCACCATCAGCTTCCCTAAAAACCCACTCGAATCTCGTCAATTCCAGATCTAAGAAGTGGTCAGAACTGTAATGTTTGCTAATGGAGAATCCGGGTGACTCGAACTCACATGAGTCGATGGCTTTTGACAAGAGCAGTCGATTCATGTGAGTAAAGGTCACTTTTGAAAGTCGCCGTAGTCCGGCTTAACTCCGGTTAG